>MCJB01048115.1:0-50076 GCA_002018475.1 Nicotiana obtusifolia
CTAACGAGTATTTAAAGCATCTGAGCCTTAATGCATCATCAGAGACATTATTTTGCTTGTGTGTCGCACAAACACCCAAAAAGTTCCTAAGGTGCTGCGTTGGATCGTCATCAGTAGAGTTTCTGAAGTATCCTTCAGCTTTCAGCATCAAAATCAGCCCATGTTCTACTTTGAACGTAGCAGCACCTATAGCTGGAGGTACTATAGCATTGGTATCTTCAATATATTCTTCAATGTCGGCAAACGGATTCTCTTCCTGCTCCACATCCACCTCATCTATATGTTCCGCCATATCTTCCTGCCTACAACCACCAAAACAAACAACGTGCAATCAAGTGGAATTAGACTTATAGTAAAGTATACACTAATCAGAAATTTCAAAACTGTATTCCCCGGCAACGACGCCAAAATTTGATTCGCTCAAATTACACCTTAACAATAGTGTAAGCGATCGATGTCAAAAATAGTAACCCAACGAGGTTGGGGTCGAATCCCATAGGGAATAGGTGTGAAACAATTCTCCAATTAATGCAATACTTTACTAAGTCGTAATTCTATCAAGTAGCCAAATAGAATAAATTGGTATTGAACATGTAAAGAAAAGTAAATTAAGAACTGCTTTTTGAGAATAATTTGAACGTAAAAATATGAATGTAAGATACTAAGGTTGTGTTCCCCCTAATGTAGTAGAATGCTCTTGATATTTATATTGAAGTCCGTTCTTGATATGCAATCGGTTCTTATTAACTTATTATCCAGTATCTCCCAACACATGGATAACGTATCCTCTTATGATTTTCCCGAATACAAAAGAGTCAAAATTAAGAACACCCAATCATTCGCCAAATTAAAATCTACTTATTCCTAACTGATTTTGTTATACAAGGTTTAAAGCCTTGAATTATTGTTATTTATCTCTACCAAAGTCTATCTCACTTTTCCAACATACAATAGCGTAAATTGGCATTCGTTAATGTTTGCAACCACTAACGATTAATTTAAGAACAAGAAATAAATAAATATCAAGCTTCTTTCGAAATTGGAATCAATATCAAACTCTCAATAACATTCTACCCATCTAGGGTTCACAACCTCAGTATTAGAGCTTAGCTACACATATTGAAAACTGAAGAACAAAAAAGAATAATTGAATTCATCTTACAAAAATATAGAATTCTCAGTTTTGATCACCCAAAAACTTCTCTCAATTCGAAAATAATCAAAAGTTTTACTTTTCACTCTGAATTCTGACAAGTATCCCTTCACACAACCCTAGAAAAGCTATTTATAGAAGCCCAAAACCCGAGGCGAGCAGCAGTCAAGTTTGACCTAGTTGCACGTATGCGGATCGCATTCCTATCGCAGAACAGGAATGCGGTTCGCAAATCTTCAAATTCCACCGCAGATCGCACCAGTCAGCTTCCCTCTCGTCGCATCTGACATTGCGGTTCACATATTGACTTTGCGATCGCAGAATGCGATCGCAATCTTCACTCTATTTTTCACCCAGACTCTGTTCGTGTTTGCGATGGGAATGCGGTTCGCATTCCTGTTTTGCGGTCACATTTGTGACCGCATTCTCAACTTGAAAGTTGGCTTAAAGTTCTGTCTGCATCTACGATCTTCTTGCGAATTATGCGACTTGCATGGCTGTTTTGCGATCGCATAATTGAATCTGCGATGCACTTGTCCTCTTTTCTTGCCTTCAGTTGGCTTTTTGGACTTCTTTTCATGCTTCTTGATCTCTTCACTCAATACACTGAAATTACACTAAAATTACGTAAGTATCGTGATAATTAACAAGTAGAACAAGTTAAACTGTAAACAAATAGTATCAAAATGTGCCGAAATTACCCGGCACATCACTAGACAAAAGTCAAGCTCTGGTCAACTCTTACCTCTTACACTTTGAAAACAAAAATCATTCTTCAAAATCAATCCAGAATCATATTAAAACCGAACTCGACAAAACATGCAAGTCATAAACATAATACGAAGCTTATACCTTAAGTCACCAAATTGACGATAATTCTCAAAATGATCGGTCAGGTCGTTACACTACTCCATTGAGGTTGATCTTGATACTTACTGGGTACCGCTGTGGTGTAGTCATACTACACTTCTACACATTTTTTTGTAGATCCAGGTACTTCTGATCGAGTTGGTTTTGAGGCTTATGTCTGCGCGATTATGACGAGCGCAAAACATACACTTAAATTCTGCTCGCTAATCAAATATAGTATAGTATAATATTGTATCCATAGGCATTGTATTTAAACAGTATTCTCATAGTTTCTAACTTGGTTGCTATCTGAGATGATCAACAGTTGAGATTTATAGTATGTCTAACTAACATTTACTAAGAATCTAAAGCCATTGACTACTGACAATCGAAACAAGGAATAAGAAAAGAAGGTTATCAATAGGAGAAGATAGGGTTTTGATAGGATAGGTGCAAGATATTTGTTTGGGATCTTACTCTAGATAATTCACTTCTAATGTTCAAGTGATTTTCTCTTGATTAAGTCTTAACCTCACAAGATGAACCAATTTAAGCACGGGAAGATATGCAAGACTGCATAATGGATTGGTCTTTAGGAAAACCTCTTTCGATCATTCTCCTAACTAGGTTTAATCAATGATTCAACTAGCCTCTTTCGATTACTAAGAAGAATTAATGAAATCAACCAACAATATAATGCAAAGATATCACAAGTTATGCCTCTCTCGATTATATGAACAAGTGAATATAGATGCAGTAGTTAAATCATCCAAAAACGCTTCAATACATAAAACTAGAGTTATAATCCACAAACAATCATCAATACACCGTATCCATCAAACCCTAAAGAGAACTCCTCCATAGATAGAAATTCATCACAAATGAAGTTAAAGTATAGGAAGACATAAATTCAATCCAAACTCGGGTCTCGAGTGAGGAAGGAATGATGAAATCCTTGTGCTCGTGTTCTTCCAACTCCTCCTTAGCCTCCTTAGGTCAAATATGAGTCAAAAGTCCAGAAAATAATATTTTTTCCATCCATTTATACCAAATAGGGTCGGGCTCAAACGAAATCACCTTTTCCTAGCCGAAATAGGACATTTACTGTGTAAAAATTACACAGGCGTGCGGCATGGGGTGACGCGCCATGTGGGGCATTAGTGGGAAAATCCAGAGAGCTAATTTTTGACAAACAACGAGAAATTGTACAAGCGCAGTGTCGCACGCGCCACGACAGTGGGGATTCTCAGAGTACGGACCAAACTTCGATTTCTGACGTCCAGACTTGGTCCTTAACCCTCGAACACGATCCCATCTTAATCACTTGGGCTTTTACTCAGACTTCAAAGCTCCAAATAGCTTAAATTAGCTCCATAACATCTACATCACTCGAAATCAGTCCTACAAGGCATAAAACACACAATAAGTGCAAAACACTATCAATTAAAGCTCAAAACGAGTAAAATGCAGTGAATTAGAGTAGAATAAGCGACTAATATACGCAATTCTAGCCTACCATCAACACCCCACATTTAAACCATTGCTCGACCTCGAGCAATCAAACTACACTTCATATAGACACGACCTTTATTAGCAACTCTCACCACTCATCACACCAAGAATATTTAACACAGATTAAGCACAATACCGTAACATCCTAGCCTCAAAATTTGACTCAAAAGCACCACACATTATTTATAACCCGCTCACTTACTGTAGCACAGAGGTCAACGACATTACCTTTCCTTCATGAATCAAGTGCCCTCGCACAACAATAGAGAGTAATTCCACACACAATGAAATTTAAGAGCAATTAGGAACTCAAGATAGAAAGACTTCACTCCCTCTCATAAACAACATTCATATGCCACAAATGACGTACCACAGGCTTGCCCGTAGTATACTACTCTACTAATTGAGCTCATTCAGTCAAGCATCAAGTAGGACTTTAACCGGTTGTAATATAGGTTGCGGGATGGGTAGGATACATTTAAATATAAGAGTAACTACACCTCCCTAAGCACTTTAATACATACATTTCATTGTTCAAAACCCCACACTTATGTCAAACCATAACTCCATCTTCACATTAATATATATTGACTCCTTACTTCTTTAAGCACAATTACATCAAGAGTCACCACTACCAAAGAATATTTTGCACAACAACACAACTATTTTTTTCTTTTCTTTTTCAATTCAAGTGGCTCTTACTTTTTCAAGACAGTGCAGCTTTCTCCTTAGTTCAATAGTTCCACTCAAAAGCCAAACCAACCACCCCACGCTTCACCTTTTACAAACTTTATAACAAATTCAAGTGCTTACGAGAGGTACAAGATTCAAATAGATGGTCAATTCAAACAGTAGGGATTACAATGTGGTTGCCAAAGAAATAGGATTATAGGCTCAAAAGGGTTAACTACGATACATAACAATTAGGTGGGTAATAGCATATATCTGGCTCAACAAAGAAATGTCTTTATCACTTTCAAGACTGAATAAAACTACTATTTTGTTTTGCATACACACAGGGCAAGTTCTAGACATCAAATCCAATGCACAGAATAACACAAGACCTCACACACACATTGGCACATAACTCACTCATAATCGGACTATCAAGACACTCTAGTCAAAGCAGTTGAGCAAAGTTAAGATCATACAATTTAAGGTACTTGTACAAGAGTCAAAAACTAAGGCTAAGCATCACAATTAAAGTACTCACTATTCTCAAGGTATAATAAAGTTAAGAGATATTGCCTTCAATTCAATTCATAGCACTAGGTTTCCAACTCCTAAAAAAATAAAATCTAACTCCGCCCGATCCAAACAAAACCCTTGAAAAAGAACCGCAGCACAAAGAAAAATCAAGTGGGAATTATTACACTACCTAACAAAAGAATTTTTTTTCTTTTTCTTTCGACTTTAATTCCTCAAGGAGCTCGTCGATTGATATCCATCGTCGGGACAAATCAAAAATTTTAAAATTTGTATTTTTTTTCAATAATTTTCTATCTCTAACTACGACAACCAACAAAACTAAAACTACATACATACATACATACAACATACCCCCCCTCCCCCAACCACATATTAAGTTGTGGCATGTCCCTCATGACACACAATTAAAAAGCATAAGGTAAAGGAAACTTCCCTGAACATCTAGTCGGGGTCTGAGTCAAATTCGGGCTCCATTCCTCACGCCCGAACTAATGCGCACATCCATGTAGACAACTTTTTCTCAGTCTTTTTGGGGTACACCCCACACTTATCTTTCTCACTCACCACCGGCTTTCACTTTCGAGCCCTTCGCTTTCCATTCAACACTTGCAGCTGGTTTTCCTATTTGCACCCCCTTTTCTACATCCATCATAAAAGTCACAGTTTCCTCACCCACTTTAAGCATGAGTTTTCTCTCGTGTATATCTAATATCGCTCTGCCCGTTGCTAAGAATGGTCTTCCTAGGATGAGGGGGACCTCCTTGTTCTCCTCTATATTCACCACTATAAATTTTAGAGGAAATACAAAATTATCCACCCGAACTAACACATCTTCCACTATTCCCTCAGGTGTTATAGTCGTTTGATCTGCCAACTGCAAAGATATTGGCACCAACCTTATCTCTCCAATCTCCTTTTCCAGTTTCCTGTAAATAGATAGAGGCATTAGATTAATTGAGGCACCAGAATCACATAAAGACTTATCAAAAGTAATAGAGCCTAAAGAGCAAGGTATAGTAAAACTCCCTGGATCTCCACACTTTTGTGGGAGTTTCTTTTGCAATATCACACTGCAATGCTCTGTGAGCCTGACCATTAAGGTTTCCTCTATCTTCCTCTTCTTATTAAGGATCTCCTTCAAGAATTTGGCATAATCAGGCATCTGTGAGAGCACTTCTTTGAATGGCAAATTTACATGAACCTGTTTCAGCATATCCAGAAATCTCCCAAACTGCTTGTCCAGCTTTTCTCTACTTTGCTTTTGAGGGAAGGGTAAAACAGGCATATACTAGCTCTCCTCAGGTTTCTCCCTTCTTGATTTTTCTTTCTTCTTCTTCTTCTTAGTTTTCATCGGGCTTTTATTCTTCTTGTCATCATCACTTTTCAGCTGCTCCCCCATTTCTTTTGCAAGTATCACATCTTTCTATATCGGGTCGGATCTTTCAACACTTTCCCACTTCTCAAGGTCACAACATTCACTGTTTCTTTGAGATTCTTTTCTGTATCAAAAGGGGAGGTGCCTAGAACCCTCTCAGATGATATTGTTGCAATTTGTCCCACTTGCTTCTCCAAATTTCGAATTGTTGCCCCTTGTATTTTAAATCTTTCATCAGTTTTCACAATAAAGGCCTTCATAAGATCTTCTAAACTAGGCTGATTGGGCTGTTGAGGCTGAAACTACTGCCTTTGCTGACTCATAGAACCAGGAGCTCGTTGTCCCTAAAGTTTGGAGTTGTTTTATTGTCACACATTTGCAGTACCCCCAGCGGAACTCCATGAAAATCCAGAGTGCTCCTAACCCATTGCATTAAATTTATAATTTCCCACAGCATTCACTTCGTCAGTTGAGGCTTGACACTTATAAGTTGGGCGTCCTCTTCCATATACACCACAGGCAACGCGAGTCTCATTCTGTATCAAGGCTAAGGTCAGCTTCTGCATTTTTTTAGCCATAGCATCAAGTTGTACCTGCACAAATGTATTAGCATCAACCTGGTGAACACCAGTTCATCTTCTTCTTTCAGCACTCTCAGAGGGCCACTGATTTGCATCTTCATATAAATCATCAAGAATTTTAACTATCTCCTCTGGAGCCTTCTCCATCAACGGGCCTATGGCTGCATTGCTCAATGTTCTACGCGAGGCCAGTGTCAGTCCATCCCAAAAGTCCTGGAGTTGCATCCAGAGTTCAATTATGCTATGTTGACACTTCTAAACAATCTCCTTGTACCTCTCTCATGCTTCAAAAATAGTTTCCATATCTTTCTGGAAGAAGATATGGATTTCTCTTCTAAACTTGTCCGTTTTAGCGGACGAGAAATATTTATCAAGAAATTTTCTGGTCATCTCCTCCCAAGTTCTAATTTATCCCGTGGGAAAGCTTCGAAGCCACTGTTTTGCATCATCTTTAAGAGAAAAGGGGAATGCCCTTAAATACACCGCATCTTGTGACACACCATTATATTGAAAAGTGTTCATAATCTCCTCGAAGTCCGTTAGATGTGTGTTTGGATCTTCGTTTGGCTTCCCTCTAAAGACACAACAATTCTGAAGGGTTTGAAGCAACCCTTGCTTCAACTCAAAATTGTTTGCTGCAGTTGGATGTGGTCTAACACTTGATAAACCTTGAATGTAGACCGGTCTAGCCTAATCGCCAAGTGGTCTCCCAGGCCCGAGAGCTATATTTCTGAACTGATCTGCAGCCAAGGGTTGATTTTGAGCAATTCTCCAACCCCTCTCTTCTTCGTAGATAATCTGTGCATCTCTAATAGCTCAGCATCTAGTGCAGCTTGTTCTCTTTGTTGGGCTGCTTTTCTCACAGCCAAATCTACATTATCCTCACCGTTTCCAACTATAAGTTCTTTGGCTGAGGATTGCCCAACCTTTTCTGATGTCTCGGTGAGATTTCTTTCCTTCCTCAACTGTCGCAGTTGTTTTTCAATTTTTGGCTCGTATGGTAGCACTTCCTTTGCAGGAGTTTGAGTCATGCACCAATCTTAACTTGTAACCTGCGCACAGTCAATGAACACCAACCATAAAAAGAGAAAAATAAAATGAAATAAAAAGAAAAAAAATCCTGAATCAGCACTACAAACTATTTCAAACGTTGTTGATTGCTATTCTCCGGCCGCCAAAATTTGACGAGCGCAAAACACACACTTATACTTTGGTCATTAATCAAACATAGTATTATATAATATCGTATCCACAGTGATTGGATTTAAACAATATTCTCGTAGTTTCTAGCTTGGTTGTTATCCAAGATGATCAGCAGTTGAGATTTATAAGATGTCTAATTAAAATTTTCTAAGAATGTAAAACTATTGACTAATGACAATAGAAACAAGGAATATGCAAAGAAGGTTATCAATGGGAGAAGATAGGGTTTTGATAGGATAGGTGCAAGATAATTGTTCAGGATCTAACTCTAGATAATTCACTTCTAATGTTCAAGTGCGTCTCTCGAATTCACTCAATTATTAGTATAAACGTTCAGCAAAAACTCCTCTCTCGATTAAGTCTTAACCTCACAAGATGAACCAATTTAAGCACGTGAAGATATGCAAGACTGCGTAATGGATTGGTCTTTAGAAAAACCTCTTTCAATTATTCTCCTAACTAGGTTTAATCAATGATTCAACTAGCCTCTTTCGATTACTAAGAAGAATTGATGAACTCAACCAACAATATAATGCAAAGATATCACAAGTTATGCGTCTCTCGATTACATGAACAAGTGAATATAGATGCAGCAGTTAAATCATCCAAAATCGCTTCAATACATAAAACTAGAGTTATAATCCACAAACAATCATCAATACACCAAATCCATCAAACCCAAAAGAGAACTACTCCATAGATATGGAGAAATTCATCACAAATAAAGTTAACGTATAGGAAAACATAAATTCAATCCAAACTCAAGTCTTGAGTGAGGAAGGAATGATGAAATCCTTGTGCTCGTGGTCTTCCAACTCCTCCTTAGCCTCCTTAGGTCGAATATGTGTCAAAAGTCCAAAAAAATAATATTTTTCCATGTAGTTATACCAAGTAGGGTCGGGCCCAAATGAAACACCTTTTCCTAGCCGAAATAGGATATTTACTCTGTAAAAATTACACAGGCGTGCCGCATGGGGTTACGCACCATGCGGGGCATTACTGGTAAAATCTAGAGAGCTAATTTCTGACAAACAGCAAGAAATTGTACAAGCGCGGCGCCTCACGCGCCGCGGTAGTGGTGAATTCTCATAGTATAGACCAAACTTCAATTTTTGACGTCCAGACTTGGTCTTCGTCCCCCGAACACGATCCCAGCTTATCCCTTGGGCTTTTACTCAGACTTGAAAGCTCCAAATAGCTCGAATTAGCTCCATAAAATATATATCACTCGGAATCACTCCTACAAGGCATAAAATACACAGTAAGTGCAAAACGCTATCAATTAAAGCTCAAAATGAGAAAAGTGCAGTAAGTGACTAAAATATGCAATTCCAGCCTACCATCAGGATGGAGACTTCCAGGTATACCTGCTGAACGTTCACATGTTCCGGAGTCACCTTCTGTTGTCATTCATTTCCACTGTTCACTATTATTCCGGGGCAATGATGTACTTAATATTCCTAGTTAATCTTAGAAGGGCTAATGAATTGTACTATCGATTGTGGATTGTATCACTGATGTTTGTTGAGCTATGTTAGTTTAGTTATTAATTAATGTTTTATAGTTAAGTTGGCTAAATTCTGTTAATTCTCTTCATGTGTTAGGCTTACCTGATCTTAGAGACTAGGTTCCGTCATGACTCCTAATGTTTTTGGGTCGTGACAAGTCGATATCAGAGCTCTAGGTTCATAGGTGCTGCGAGTCATAAGCGAGTTTAGTAGAGCTTCCGTATCGGTACAGAGATGTTTGTACTTATCTTCAAGAGGCTACAGAACTATTAGGAAATTCCACTTCTTTCATTCCTTATCATGCGGCATTGATTCAACATGAAGCGTATATCTTATATTCCTTTGCATCCACTCGTATATGATATTACGTACTCAGTATCAGCTATGCACCAAAGGTTTGTGATGCTGGAATGGGCTGTGAGGGTCCAAGGATGCTCGATCATAGTCTTAACGTGTTTTCCAAACTGAGGACGGGGACGTGTTGGTAGATCTTTAGTTGTTCGAGTGTGAGATGCAGTAGGTCCTTGTATCTGGTTGGTGAGTGCGAGCTTAGAAGGACTTGAGTGGTTTCCTAGACGTCGTGATCGTGGTACTGTCATGAGGTGGATGTTTATTTGAGAATAGTTGGTGGTATTAGAGACTATGTGGTTTGTTTAGGACTTCCACTCAGTGAAAGGTACATATTATCATTCAAGGACGTGAGCAAGCGGGTTTGACTGTCACGAGAATGAACATGCGCTTAGTAGATGATTTGAGGTATCTTATGATTGGTGTTGTACGAGCTATGAAGGTTGGTACTGTGGATCATCGGATATTATGTCATACGGCTTCGCACCAAGTGGGGGAGTCCACTATCGACGATCAGATTGTAGGGTGATGTGTTATATCATTTTTGGCCTGAGGTGTATATGTGGTATAAAGAGTTCCCGAATTTGTATATGGTTAAGATCTGAGATTTGCACGAGATAGTGCTGGGCTTTGCGGTATTTATACATCTTTAATAATTCTACAATTGAGTATCAAAGAGGTTAGAGAAACATCCTCAGATTCATAGAAGTTCTCTTTAGAGTGAGCATCTCGGTTGTTGCATTATGGGGTGCTTAGGAGGAAATACAGTGGTTTATGAGCTTTTGGGCTACATGGTTTGTGCTAAGATCTTCTGCAGTGAGCTTTGGTTTTGAAATCGTTGTGTACCTACAGGGAGAAGTGTTACCCTGAAGAAAAGTCGAGCAGGATTCGAAGAAATGGGTCAGCTCGGTGGTGTTGGGTCAACATAGCAATAAAGGTAATTGGTACTTTGGTATGGTAATGCTTTACCGGTGTTTGTGGTAGTACTCTTAGGTTTGACAGTTTTCCTGACTGGGTTTACTTAGGGAGATTCTGTTCTGATGGCTTAGTTATGTATGGGGGGAAGGGGGGTCTCAGAAAGTTCTCGATGGTGTCGACCACGGCTTGAGCCAGCTGTCTGCTATTGGCATAAGGAATATGTTGCGCATTATGGTTTTCTCCTGGAAGGATTTCAGAATTTAAGAGAATGTTGGCACTATTGGATATCACATGTGAAGAGCATGCGTTTTAGGAGGCACCTTTTGTTTTGACTTGCGAATTCTTGACTAGTGTTAGGGGGATCGCCTGATTTTGGGGCTTCTAAGGTTCAGGTTTTGCCACGTGGCATGAAAGATCCATGTGAGTGTTTTTTGTCAGATGATGGAGTGTGAGTGATGTATCAACCATTTGAGTAGCGTAGTTGAGATCGAGTATGGAGATTCTGGTATTCAAGAGGTTTAGGGGCCGGATGTCTCATGGCAGACTATTCCTTGATTACGAATTGTGGAGGAATGTTGAGAATTGAATAATGATTGTATGTGCTATAGATAGGTTGCTATGTCTTTTGGAAGGTCATTTACCTGTATGGGGATGATTGGAAATTGGTTTGGAGGCTATTTGTAAGCCTAATGAGAATGTATATTCTATATCAGATCAGGTTTGGTTACTCTTACGCCATTGCTACCGTGGGTATATTAGGCAAAATGGACGTTATTCGAGTCCCATTCTATGTTATGTGCTTGTCTTTTATGCTATGATGGGTTGTAAGGTTATATGATTATTCGCACGCATGTTATAATCCCGCTTAGGCTTTATGGCGATATGGGAGAGTTGGCCCTCATGATGTTGATTTGCTTATTGCACCTTAGTTGTGCATGCTTTACTTCTGTACTGTATTATTCCTATTCATCTTTCCACAGTTATATTTGTGCACTCTATCATGCTGGATGTTGGCATACATGTGATTAGTGAGCCCGAGCATTTTGGCTCGATGGGTATCCCTATGGGGATTGATATATTTGGGATCGGCTTGCGCAACACAACAGAGTTATATGGGATACCCTTCCTTGTGTTCATTTCGTGTTTTATTTTTCCTTTGTGGGATGAATTAATGAAATTATAGTTTTGTTGTTATAACTGTTCTACTTTTAAAATAGTCCTCGTACCGTGCTTTATTTCTATTGTTAGATACTCTCTCTCTGAGTTATTTCTCGACTTGGTGTACGGACCGTGTTGTGTAAGAATTCATGTAGTTTTGGTGTGATTTGTCAGATGGGCTGCTTGTATTGGCTGAGATGAGATTTCTAGATCTAATATTTGCACTATCGTATCGGGATGAGGAGTGTTTGGAAGAATGATATCCTATTTTCCCTCAGAATTGGGCAATGGTCTTGTCGGACGAGAGAGCCTCTTGAATTGTTGATTTCACAGGCGGTTATGAGTTTCTGCGTATTTCTTTTATCATTAGTAGTGTTGTGAAGGTCTAGAACGAGGTTTCATTAGGCATGAAGTGTATCGCCAACACCGAGTTTATTATTAGGCAGTTGTGGCGGTCGGAAGTTATTGCCACGGGCATTTGGGTTGTGGAGAATATCATTTGATTATACCTTGGGTTAAGGTTGTGGATTGATTCAGCTTGTTCAGGCTAATATAAAGTATTGATGCGAGATTCGGATCTTATGATGATTTTCAGATGTTAAGGATTGGGTTCTAAGATTTATAGGCTAAGGATGAAGTGAGATCTTTAGTTAAGTTGTGTTGCTCGGCTTACATGGATTGGAGTGACGAGGGATCACTCGCGGGTATATGTATTGTGAGCTCATGCAGTGATTTGATAGCTTTGGAATGACTCTTGCCACGTTCAAGGAAGAACATATATTTAAGTGGGGAAGAATGTAATGACCCGACCGGTTGTTTTGAGCAGCTGCACTTTGTTCGGAGGTTTGAGGTCACGAATAGCTTAACATGGTGTATTATGAATTGTGCATATCATTGGTTTTGATTTTCGAGTGGTTCATGATTAATTTGGCTGAATGATTCTCGTTTTAGAAGCTTTAAGTTAGAAGAATTGACCAAGTTTGCTTTTTGCGTATTTGATCTCGGATTAAAGTTTGGTTTGCTTTTAAATCGATTCAGAGGTCCCTAGGTTGATTTGGTTTGTTTGGCCGAAAGTTGGCAATTTAAAGTTTAGAATTTTGATAAGTTTGTTGATTTCATGGCTATCGGGTTTGGATTTTGGTTTTGAGACTTGGAATAGATCCATTTTATTATTTAGAAACTTTTCTGCAAAGTTTGGCGTCATTCCGAGTTGATTTGATAGGAATGGGACGTGCAATTGTGTTGTTAGAAGTTCTTGAGTTTCATATAAATTTCATGTGTTTTGGAGGTCTTTCATGGTTTCGTATATATTTTGATGGTTTGAAGTGCGAGCAAGTTCTTGTTATGTTTTTAGACATGTATTGATGTTTGGTGTGGATCCCCTAGGGCTCGGGTGAGTTTTCAATGTATTTCGGGGTGTTAGAAAGAGTTCAAATTGCTGGTTACTGGTCTGATGCAGGAGGTCTCGCAAATGCGAGATATGGTTCGCATTTGCGGGGGAGGCATCGCTTTTGCGAGGTCTGGGATGTTGGCTCTTTTCGCATTTGTGATAAGGGCTCTGCATTTGCAATGTCGCATTTGCGAAGCCCAAGTCGCATTTGCGATAATGGCTGGCGTTGTTCTGTTCGCTTTTGCAGAAGTCGCATTTACGACTTTAGGGTGGGCTTGGTAGTGTTCTCTATTGCGAACAATGGGTCGCATCTGCGGTTGTCGCTTTTGTGAACCCTGGGTCGCAAATGCGACTTTTACAGCTGAACATAAGGGTGAATTATGGGACTTAGTTTCATTTTATCATATTTTGGAATCCTAGACTCGGTAGGAGGCGATTTTTAGGAGGGATCTTCTTCTACAATCATTGGGTAAGTGATTTTAGTCAATTGTCAACTATATTTCATGATTATATATGAGATTTAACATCAAATTTTTTAGAATCAAAGTAAAATTTTGAGAAAAGTTTTCTATGTTTTGAAAAATAAAAATTTGGGATTAGAGAGCTGAAATGCTCTCGGTTTTTCAAACAAAACACATATGGACTCGTGGGGTTATGGATAGTCAAGACCTACCCTTGGACTCGGGTTTTGACTAGGCGAGCCCGGGGTTAAATTTTGTTGACTTTTGGAGAATTGTATAGAGATTATAGCTTTATTAATAGGAATTGGTTTTTCCTGTATTGTTTGATATTATTAAGTTGTTTTTGGCTAGATTTGAGCCGAGCAGAGGTGAATTTTAAGGGAAAAGCTATTTTGAGTGTTGATTTGGCGTAATTGAGGTAAGTATCTTACCTAACTTTGTGTGGAAAAAATTACCTCTTAGGATTTTGGTTAATTGTACTATTTGAATTACGTGGAAGACGTGCACACGAGGTGACGAGTGTGTACACGAGCTGATATATGATATTTGACCGGTTTACACTTTTAGGCTTCTTTCTTGTATTTAATTGAAGTTGTTATTACATGATATACCTTCTATTATTAAGTTTACTCTTACATGATCTATTTGAAGTTGTTAGTACATATTCTATCTTTCATTGTCAAAGTTACTCTTATATGCTTTATTTCTTAATTGCAATCACTTGATGAATTCATGCCTTATCCGTTACATGCCTTAATTATTAATTGATTCTTGGTAATTGTGCCTTTATTTATGATATGTCACTACTTACTATTTGATTTTTGTGAGTATCATGTAACTATTTTATCCGCTTGTGATCTTCTTTATTAGCTTTTTTATTTTGTTTAAGTTTGTGATACGCCGTAGTCTGTTGGTTTAATTCATATTGTTTGAGAAACGAGTTGCACGCTGCAACGGTATTGAAATGATATGGAGCGATAAGGATGGATGATATAATATAGGTGGGATCGGGTTGGACGCCACAACGGATTGATATGTTGTGATTGTTTGTGACAGTAAAGTTATCCTCGGTTATTGCTCTCATGGTACATTCTATCTTGGAGCGGCTTGCCGGTTGAACGATTATTGTTTTTCTTTAAATCATTCACTTGTGATTTGATAGTATTTGGTTGACTGTTGTTATTCTAGTGTTGAAACGATAGTGACTTCTTGTGTGAGTCATGCATTTCACGTGATTTGTTGTGTTATGTTAATGTGCCAATATGTGCCTCTATTGTTACTAGGTGAATTGATTGTCAAGATGAATTTATTGCGGGGATTCATCATCTCATGTTCTATTGAGTTATTGAAAATATAACGGTTTTAAACAAAGAAATTGTTCATATGTTTTACTTATTGTGACTCTTAAGATAAAACTCGTCATTTCACTCGGTACTTTGCTATATTTATATTCTTATCATGCCTACTTTAAATGGTTCTCAAATTAAAATCATTACCCATTTGATGTTTTACTTTACTTACAAATGGTTACTACGCTTATTTTAATAAATTCTATATTTAATTCGTTAATTTATTCGATGTTTTACTTTGTTTAAAAATGTTATATTCCTTTGCCTTATTGATTACTACTAAACTCATTTGATACTCATTTTATATAAAATGTACATTATTTTACTTTATTTGATTTCTAAAATAAACTCATCAGATAATTTGACGCTTTACCTTATTCAAGAATGTAACAGCCCGACCAGTCATTTTGAGAATTAGCGTCCCCTTCGGTGGCTTAAGGTCTCGAGTAGCTTTGTATTGTGTATTATGACTTGCGTGTGTAACCGAGCTCGATTTTCGAATGATTCGGGATTGATTTGGAATGATGATTCTTGTTTTAGAAGCTTAAGCGGCAAGAGTTGACCGGAGTCAGACTTTTGTGTAGACGACTCCGGAATAGTATTTTGATGATTCCAATAGTTAGGTATGGTGATTTTTGACTTAGGCGTTTGTCCGGATTCGCATTTGAAGGTTTGTAGATTTATTTGATGCATTATGGCGAAAGTTGAAAAATTGAAGGTTTGGAAGGTTGAGAGGTTTGACCGGGAGTTGACTTTGTTGATATCGGGTTCGGATTTCAATTCCAGGAGTTGGCACAGCTCCGTTGTGTCATTTGGGACTTGCATGCAAAATTTGACGTCATTCCGAGTTGATTTGATATGACTCGGCGCGAGTTGTAGAAGTTGAAAGTTCATTAAGTTCGATTTGAGACACGATTTGTGGTTTTGATATTGTTCGATGTGATTTGAGGCCTCAAGAAGGTCCGTATTATGTTATGAAACTTGTTGGTGTATTTGGAAGGGGTCCCGAGTGCCCTAGGTATGTTTCGGATGGGTTTTGGATCATTTTGATTATATTGGTATAAGCTGGTTTGGGCAGGGATCTGGCGTAGTCGCACCTGCAGGCTACTAGGAGGAGGTGCGATGCCCGCAAATGCAGACAAGAAGGTGCAGAAGCGAGATGGTAGGGAGTTAAGGTATTATGCCTCAATGTCATTCCCGCAGATGCGTCTACGCAGGTGCGGTTTGTGAGCTGGGTTGGAAGTATCCGCAGATGCGGATTTATTGGCGCAAAAGCGGCCATGCAGGTACACTTCATTGTTCGCGGAAGCGCCACCATAGATGTGGTGCTTTGGACGTAGGTGCGGTCTTATGGGATTTTAGTTGTATTTTCATCTGCGATGAACATTTCGCAGATGCAGCTTGGCATATGCGACTGAGAGTCCGCAAAAATGGAAGTGCTGGGTAGAACATGTTATATATCGAGGGTTCGAAATTTTTATCACTTTTTGAGTTAGAGACCTCGGTTTTGGGTGATTTTGGAGGGGTTCTTCCCCTTTGTTTTGGGTATGTGATCTTTACCTGGATTTTATTATATTTCATGATTCTTTGTTTTATCATTAAATCAGTGATTTGAATTGGTGAAAATTGGGAATTTTTGTAAGTACCTCCTAAAATATTAGATGAGAATTTGATGGCCGATTTGATGTCAGAATTGGATAAATTTTGGTATGCTTGGACTTGTATCGGAATGGATGTTCAGATTTTTTTGAATTTTGTTTGGTTCCGAGGTGCAAGCCTAGGGTTGACTTTTTAGTTTTCATTAAAGATAAAAGCTTTATTATTCGAAATTATTTTCTATGGTTTTTATTTATGATATTGAATTATTTTAGCTAGATTTGAGTCGTTCAGAGGTTTGTTTCACACGAGAAGGTCATTTAGAGTATTGATTTGGCTTCTTTGAGGTAAGTATATTGCCTAACTTTGTGTGGGGGAACTACCAATTAGGATTTGAGTCGTTTCTGCTATTTGTGTTGTGTGAAAGCCATGTACTTGAGGTGACAAGTGCGTACTCAGGCTTATATATGAAAATTGACTGGCTTAGACTCTTAGGATTCTTTCATGTATTTATTTGGAATTGTTAGTACATGTTATTTCTTTTATTTGTCATATTTACCTTCACATGCTTTATTTGAAGTTGTTGTTACATGTCACATCCTGTATTTATCACGTCTACTCTTGTATGCCTTATTTGAAGTTGTTACCTTTTTTATCATTATGTGATTTCCTTTATTTTTGAGTTAGTCTTAGTTGAAATTGTCTCTACATGATACCCTTTTGTTGCCGGGTAATTCTCATGCACTTAAATGTAGTCGGTAGTTCGTGCCATCTCTTTCATTCTGAGCCTATTTCATACACTAGAACCCGAAGTTAGCCATTTCATGGAAAGAACTTCATTATCGAGTTTATCCTTAAGAAATTAATTGAAGTTGAAGTTATCGAAAGTCATTTAATCTATTTTAATTGAATTTGTGTTTAAAGGGGTATTGTTCATAGTTGAGTTACTTTCCCGTTCATTTGGTTGTTATTGAGATTCTATACACATTGTGTTTGAGTCGTGAACCATTTGTTGTGGTAATATAGATATTGTTGGTCCTTTGGATAGATTGTGGCCTATGGGCACTTGTGGTACGAGTTGATATGTCCTGTTGCTGTGATGTTGGCACATGTAAATTGTTGTGTGGATTGGTTATTGTTATGCAGAGCATAAGGGTGGCATTCACTGTTGTTGTTATGCGGGGCATAAGGGTGGCATCTCATTGTTGTTGACTGTACGGAGGGATACGGGTGGCTATTGTGTTGTTGTCCGGGCAGAGCGATAAGGGTGGCTGTTATGCGGAGTGATACGGGTATATGTCGAAGTGATACAGGTGGCTAATGAATTGTCGAGGTGGAGTGATACGGATGGCTAATGGAGAGATAAGGGTGGCAATGTCATGGATGATGTGTGATGGCTTGGGAGCATTTCGTTGGTGATATTCGTGTGATGGTGTGTATTTCCTTGTGTATGTCATACACCTTACATGACTTGTTTGTTGCTTCGATGAGCTACTCGATGTCTTTGATATTACTTGTTGACGTGAGTTGTAATAGTACACTTGCACAAGCATACACCTTAGCATGCCACTTATACTAGTTCGGCGGTATGAAACTTAACATTTATTGCTCATGCCCATGTATTCTTGTATTATCTGCTTTCATGTTGATGTTGAGCTTGTGACCATGTCGGGACAGATTGTGATATTGAGCTTGTGACCATGCTGGGCGGATTGTGATTGTGAACCCGTGATCATGTCGGGCGGAGTAATATATCGGCACGTGAGTTGTCCGTGCAGTTCGGATTAGAAATGTGGGCACTAGGTGTCGTTAGCATATGTTTGTGGTTGAGACTCGTGACATGTGATTATGAGATGAGGTATCTCGAAGTAATTTGTTGTGAGACTTGTGCTGGAACGGCTTACTTGTTGGTTGACATTTGTTTCCTTTATATGTTCTCGTCGGCACTTTAACGATGTTCTTGTCACTTTAATGTTTAAATCGTATGTTGATTCTTGTTGCCATTTACTGATTCTTGCTTTTATTATTAACTTGATACTTTTATACTGCACATGTAATTTTGACTAGTAGGTTTCTTGACTTGTATCCTCGTTACTACTCCATCGAAGTTAGTCTTGATACTTACTAGGACCATGGTGTACTCACACTTCTATATATTTTTGTGCAGATCCGGGTATTAGAGATATCAGACTCAGGCAGAGTTAGTTTATTCACGAGGATTCAAGGTAGAGCTGCTTGGTCATCGCAACCCCTTCCTTTCTTTGCATTATTAGCTTCTTCGATCTTTCAGATCATTCCATGTATTCAACTAGAGTTTGTGACTCTGGATCACCTAGTCTTGGGAGGGTGTTATGATTATTGTCACATAGGCTTATTTTGCTTTTGTTTCGGTATTCATATTAAACTCTATTTTAAATTATCATTGTTAAACTGGTTTAATCGTTGTAAGTAATCGACTTAGCTAGTCTTAAAGACTAGGTGCCATCATGACGACTGTGGTGGGATTTTGGGTCGTGACAAGTTGGTATTAGAGCTCTAGGTTCATAGGTTCTACAAGTCACGAGAAAGTTTAGTAGAGTCTTGCAGATCGCTATGGAGACATCTGTACTTTTCTTCGAGAGACTACAGAACTATTAGGAAAATTCCACTTCTTCCATTCATGTCGTGCGGATTTATTGATTTCGAAGTTTGAGCCTTTGTATCTCTATTCTCTCACAGACGGTGAAGGCACGTACTAGCGGATCAGCTGAGCAGACACCTGCGCTCCCTGATAGAGCCACGAGAGGCCGGAGCCAAGGTAGAGAATGAGGAGAGGCACGTGCCACAGCTAGAGCACCTGTCAGAGCAGCAGTTGAGGAGCCACCATTAGCTCCCGTTGGGGAGCAAGCACCGGAGACGCCTGTTGTTACCCTCGGACTTCAGGTGACTTTAGTGCAGTTCCTGAGCATGTTTGGTACATAGGCTCATACAGGATTTATCATCGTTGCACCAGTTGCTTCACTGATTGGGGGAGGAGCTCACATTCCCACTGCTTATACTCCAGAGCAGCAGGCTCATGTTGGTCATACTCCGAGTTTGGTGTTGAAGTAGCCTGTTATTCCGATTCAGCCTGAGGTCAAGCCAGGGTCATTAGGAGAGGAGCAGAAAAGGCTTGAGAGGTTCAAGAGGTATGGTCCACCTACTTTTTGTGGCACAGCTACCGAGGATGCACAGAGGTTTCTAGATAAGTGTGATTGTATTCTCCGCACTATGGGTATTGTGGAGATGAGCGGAGTTGCTCTTACTACATTCAACTGTCGGGAGCAGTGTATCAGTGGTGGCAAGTTTATGAGGAGGGTAGGCCAACTGATGCAGCACCACTCACTTTGATTTAGTTTTCAGAGATATTTTTGGGGGAGTTTGTTCCCCAGACCCTCCTAGATACGTGGCGCATAAGTTCGAGCAGCTACGTCAAGGCACTATGATGATGTCAGAGTCAAGTTAAGTGAGTTATCCCGTCATGCACCTACTTTGATTCCTACAGTTAGAGAGCAAGTCTGTAGATTTTGAGGGGCTCAGTTATGGTCTTAGATTCAGCATGACTCGGGAGTTGGAGACTGATACTCTATTTCAGCAGGTTGTGGAGATTGCCAGGAGGTTAGAGCGTATTCAGAGCGAGGAAAGGAAGGATAAGGAGACCAAGAGGTCTCGAGGTTCTGGAGGTTTCAGTGGATTTTACTCTTTAGCTATGACCTATCACGGCGGAGGCTCGAGCAGTCGGCCGGTCTAGTCTGCACTTCAGACTACTCGTGGTGCTCCAGTTTGTCAGGGACCTCAGGGTACTCATATGGGCCATTCACCTTTTAGTGCACCCAGTTTGATATGCTTTTCATGGTAGGGCTGAGACAGCTGCACCAGATGGTATCGTTACAGGTAAGGTTTCAATTTGCTATAGAGGAGCATCATTCTTATTTTGAATCGGTTCTGCTTATCAGAGTGAGTCCTCCTATCTTTCTTCATATATGCGTGGGTTTCGTGATTCTTTTGCCCTACTTATGTGTTCACCTCTGTTGAGAGGATTCTATAGTGATAGATATGTTTATCATTTCGTTTTGTTCACCATTCAGAGTCATGAGACTACGACAAATTTTCTATTACTCATTACGGTAGGTTTTAATGTGATTTTAGGATGGTTTGGTTACGATTTGTGATTTAGGTACTATACCGGTGTAGGAAGTCCGTCCCGTGTTGTAATTTTGCTTCACAGAATTGAGTTAATGGAAGGTTTCGGTTGGTATGATATGTATTCTACTCGTGATTCAGAGCTAAGGATGGGATCCTCGCATTTTCTTATGGTTTGATATGTTTAAACCGGGCTGGCTATGTGCAATGATGGAGTTATATTAGGATGAGATCCTTGTTTTTAGTTCATATGTTTTGATTCTCCCTTGTGGAATGGAGTCGTAATATGGTACTAGTGGGGAGTTGTGCATGTTGGACTTGTTTGATAGTTCATGTGTTTCTCTTTCCATGTTCAGTCATGTTCATGTTGTGCTTATTGGGTTTTAGCTTGCGACGTGTGTGCCCAGGTGGTGTTGGGTATGACTTGTTGATTTGGGTTAATGGTTATGAGATCTTCATGTTTCTCGCATCGTTGTCAACGTTATGAAGGTTTTGGATAAGGTTTTACCTGATATGAGGTTATTTGTTGGTGTAGGATTTGATTATAGGCAGCTATGGTGGTTAGAGAAGTTGTTATGGGCATTATATGTGATGTGTTGCGTCGTATGGTTATACCTTAGGGTTGAGTTTGATACCGTGTGTCAGTGTGGGAATCGGGTCTTTAGAAATGATCGGCTGGTGAAAGAAATTTTGTTTTAAGGTTTATCAATGTGGGTGGAAGAAATCATCTTCAGTTGTGATGGTCTCGTGAAGCTTATGTGGAATGGGGTGACGTGGAATCACCCGCGAGTATATGTATAAGGAGATGTGACAATAAGTACATTCAGTAATTTGATGACTTCGGAACGGTTCTTGGCACGTTCAAGGACGAACGTTTGTTTAATAGGGGGCGTATGTAACGACCCGACCGGTCGTTTTGAGAATTAGTGTCCTGTTCGGTGGATTAAGCTCTCGATTAGCTTCGTATTGTGTACTATGACTTGTGTGTGTGGCCAGGTTCTGTTTTCAGATGATTCGGGATTGATTTGGAATAATGATTTTTGTTTTAGAAGTCTAAGCGGCAATAGTTGACCGGAGTTTGTGTTTTGTGTAGACGACCTCGGAATAATGTTTTGATGATTCCAATAGCTTCATATGGTTATTTTGAACTTAGGCGTATGTCCGGATTTGTATTTGAAGGTCCGTAGATTGATTTGATGCATTTTGGCGAAAGTTAAAAAATTGAAGGTTTGGTTGAGAGTTTTGACCGGGAGTTGACTTTGTTGATATCGGGTTAGATTTTGATTTTGGGAGTTGATATAGCTCGGTCGTGTCATTTGGGACTTGCATTCAAAATTTGACGTCCTTCCAGGTTGATTTGATATGATTCGGCGCGAGTTGTAGAAGTTGAAAGTTCATTAAGTTCGATTTGAGGTGTGATTCATAGTTTTGATGTTGTTTGATGTGATTTGAGGCCTCGAGAAAGTCCGTGTTATGTTACAGAACTTGTTGGTATGTTTAGACGGGGTCCGGGAGGCCCCGGGTGTGTTTCGAATAGGTTTTGGATCATTTGGATTCTGCGGACGAGAAGGCGCGGAAGCGAGATGATGGGAAGTTGAGGTACTGTGCATCTGCGATGTCATTCCCGCGGATGCGTCTATGCAGGTACGAGTAGTAATGCGCAGGTGTGGTTTGTGAGCTGGGTTGGAAGTATTCGCATATGCGGATTTATTGTCGCAAATGCGACTGCGCAGGTGCGCTTCATTGTTCGTAGAAGCGCCACCGTAGATGCGGTGCTTTGGACGCAGGTGCGGTCTTATGGGATTTTAGTTGTATTTTCATCTGTGATGAACATTCCGTAGATGCGGCTTCGCATATGTGACTGAGAGTCCGCAAAAGTGGAATTGTTGGGCAAAACATGTTATATATCGAGGGTTTGATATTTTTATCACTTTTTGAGTTTGAGACCTCGGTTTTGGGCAATTTTAGTGGGGTTCTCCACGACTTTGATTGGGGTAAATGTTCTTTACCCAAATTTGATTATATTTCATGATTCCATCTTTTCTTTTATCATTAAACTAGTGATTTGAAATGGTTAAAAATTAGAAATTTTTGTAAAAATGTCCTAAAATATAAAATGGGATTTGAAGGCCGATTTGATGCCGAAATTAGATAATTTCAGTATGGTTGGACTCATATCGGAATGAATGTTCAGATTTTGTAAATTTTTTTAGGTTCCGAGGTGCGAACTTGGGGTTGATTTTTAGGGTTGACTTTTAATTTTCATTAAAGATCGAAGCTTTATTATCCGAAATTGTTTCTTATGATTTTTATTTATGACATTGAGTTATTTTGGCTAGATTTGAGTCATCTAAAGGTTTTTTTCATAGGAGAAAATCAATTTATTTGGCTTTTTGAGGTAAGTATATTGCCTAACTTTGTGGGGGGGGGGGGGCGCAGGAACCACCCCTTAGGATTTGACTCGTTTGTGTTATTTGTGTTATGTGAAAGCCCACGCGAGGTGACGAGTACATACTAGGGCTTATATATGGAAATTGAACGCTTTAGACTCTTAGGCTTCTTTCATGTATTTATTTGAAATTGTTACCACATGTTGTTTCATTTATTTGTCATGTTTACTTTCACATGCTTTATTTAAAGTAGTTGTTACATGTCACATCTTGTGCTTGTCAAGTCTACTCTTGTATGCCTTATTTAAAGTTGTTACCTCTTTTATCATTATGTGATTTCCTTTATTGTTGAGTTACTCTTAGTTGAAATTGTTGTTACATGATACCCTTTTGTTGTCGGGTTATTCTCATGCATTTAGGCATAGTCATTAGTTCGTGACATCTCTTTCATTGTTAGCCTATTTCATATATAGAGTCCGAAGTTTGCCATTTCATGGAAATACCTTCATTATCAAGTTTATCCTTAAGAAATTAATTTAAGTTGAAGTTATCGAAAGTCATTAAATCTATTTTAATTGAAGTTTTGTTTAAATGGGTGTTGTTCATAATTGAGTTACTTTCCCATTCATTTGGTTGTTATTGAGATTCTATGCACATGGTGTTTGAGCCGTGGACTATTTATTGTGAAAATATTGATATTGTTGGTTCTTTTGGAGAGGTTGTGGCCTATGAGCACTTGTGGTACGTGTTAATATGTCGTGTTGCTGTGATGTTGACACATGTGAATTGTTGTGTGGATTGGTTGTTGTTATGCGGAGCATAAGGGTGGCATTTCACTATTGTTATTATGCCCGGCATAAGGGTGGCATCTCACTGTTGTTGATTTTACAGCTGATGCGATGACTATTGTGTTATTGTCCGGGTGGAGCGATAAGGGTGGCTATTATGCAGAGTGATACGGGTGGCTGTTGGATTGATACAGGTGGCTAATGATATTGCCAGTGCGTAGATACAGTGGCAATGACAGGGATGACGTGTGATGGCTTGGGGGCATTTTGTTGGTGATATTCGTGTGATGGTGTGTTTTTCCTTGTGTATGTCATACACCTTACGTGGCTTGTTGTGTTTCTTCAATGAGCTACTCGATGTATTTGATATTACTTGTTGACGTGGGTTATAATAGTACACTTGCACAATCATGCACCTTAGCATGCCACTTATACTAGTTCGGGAGTATGAAGCTTAACATTTATTGCTCATGCCCATGTATTCTTGTATTATGTGCTTTCATTTGATATTGAGCTTGTGACCATGCAGGGTGGATTTTGATAGTGAGTCTATGACCATGCCGGGCGGATGGTGATTGTGAGCCCGTGATCATGCCCGGCGAGAGGGATATTGGCACGTGAGTTGTCCGTGCGCTTGGGATTAGAAATGTAGGCACTAGGTGTCGTGAGCATATGATTTGTGATTGTGACTCGTGACATGTGCTTATGAGATGAGGTATCTCGAAGTAATTTGCTGTGAGACCTGTGCTGAACGGCTTGCTTGTTGGTTGACATTTGTTCCCCCTATATGTTCTCGCTGGTACTTTAACGGTGTTTCTGTTACTTTAATGTTTGAATCATATGTTGATTCTTGTTGCCATTTACTGATTCCTGCTTTCATTATTGGCTTTATACTGTTATACTGTACAGGTTATTTTGACTAGTAGGTGCCTTAACCTGTACTTCATTACTACTCCACCGACGTTAATCTTGATAATTACTTGGTACCAACTGTGGTGTACTCATACCACACTTCTGCACATTTTTTATGCAGGTCCAAGTGCCGCGCCCCATTTTCTGGCGAAAACAAGTTTCAACAAGTGACAACATTTTTAGATGGGCATTAAAAGAGGAGAGTCCCCATGCCATCGTACCCCATCTTCTCGCCAAAGCGGGTTTCGACATGTGACAACTCTTTTAGATGGGTATTAAAAGAGGAGAGTCTCCATCTAATAATTTTAAGGTGCGTTTTAGAGCACCTATTTGAAAATAACTCTAGTTTAACTAGT
Source organism: Nicotiana obtusifolia (assembly GCA_002018475.1). Classification (NCBI taxonomy): domain Eukaryota; kingdom Viridiplantae; phylum Streptophyta; class Magnoliopsida; order Solanales; family Solanaceae; genus Nicotiana; species Nicotiana obtusifolia. The sequence continues at coordinate 25,218 of MCJB01048115.1, forward strand.
CCGTGTCACCAAATATGGGGTGAGGGATCAAGTTACCTCAAAGAAAAGCTAATAGGCACTCTTCGAGGTTCACACCTGTGGACCCCGTCCGAAATTAACGCTATGTGGGATTATCGATTATAATTGTCCTATGTGATCATATATGTTAATGAAAGGTAGGGAATTCAAATATTTGACTACGATATAAAACAAGTGTGAAGAAGATTGCATGTACGAAGGAATTAAACTATATGTTAATAAATGATAAGTACAAGTCTTTGGAGGTTACAAGGTACAACCTAATTTGTTCTAAGTTCAAAGAAACAAAGGCACGAGTAAAAAACATTTAAAGGGGGGCTAAGTTTTCTTGCCTAAAGGATCACCCTGTGCAATATAAATAATACTTCGCAACTCCCTTAAGGTAGGGGTTGCTCATTTTATTCAGCGGACACAGACTATCATCTTCTGTTACCCTATTACTATGTTATAGTTGCTTACCTAAAACGCTCTAGTTCAATTCTAGGTCGCGTCCTATGCATGCAATACCCGTCCCATGCCTATGGTCCAGGAGGCGTTGGACTTACTATTTGGGTGGTTCTAGACTATAATTAAGGTGCTCAAAATTGTAAAACTAAGTTCACATTTGAAACAAGTAGGACGCCACATAATAACAACGAACGGCTCAAGTTAGCCTCCACACATGAGTAGCAAAGGCACGTGAACAGATTTCAGATTCTGCAGTAGGTAGTTCTAGAATCGAGATGTATTAGAGTCATTTAAAACCTATAGGCAGGACTTCTATGTGAGCACACGGTTTAAGAAAATCTTATGGGCAGTGTTGCTATTCAAATTATCGAAATTATAGATTACAAGTGTTATAAAAAAGCCTATAGACATGATTTCTAAGTGATTTGCGCCTGGGGCAGTGAAGCCATTGGAAAACTCATAATTACTCATTTTTGATCCTATTGACATGCTTTCTAAGCGAGTAACAGTATCCTATAGGCAGATTCTCTAATAGTTGGTATTCGAACATGGATTTGTTATGCTTCTTCCTATAGGCATGTTGTCTAGGCGGGCAATGCGATAAGAACAACAAAAAAGCCAATTAGTTGATCAATTAAGGCCCTAAATAAATGGTATCTAGATGAGTATCGGTGGAAGCACATCTTAATTATTTAACACGACCCTATAGGCATGTGATCTAATAATCACGCTGCAATTGCTCAAGTTGAGCAAGTAATCAATGATGTTTGATTCCTATAGGCATGCTATCTAATAGTGCATAGAAGTAAGCATGTGAACAAGTGAAACACATAGGTTCTTATAGACATGTTTCTGATAGTGTGGGGGAATAGGACATGTAAAGCGACTGAAGTGCTTAAGTTCCTATAGGCATGATTTCTATTAGCATGTCAAACAAATAGCAAACAAAGCAATTAATTCCTATGGACAGGTTTCTACCCATTCATGCAATAATTAGAATACCCCAGCCCATATTTTTATAATTTCCCATCATTCAGTTTTACAAGTTATTATAGACCACACTGAATAATTACAGGCCCAATTACGAATACAGAATAACCTAGTAACGCATCTGGGTCTTCAAATAGACTTAGAACTTCACACGGACAGCAAGACCAAACTCCAGATGTGGACAGTGTACTTCAGAACTCCAGTACCAAAAGCAGGCCCAACATACCAGGCCCAAATGATTGTCTTACTTACCCATTTGAATACCAAACTAGCCTTAATAAAATAAGTGTCAAACTATCTGCTGGATCAATTAAGCAATTTTGGAACCTAAGCAATTAACCCTTTAAGTTGTAAGGAATATAGGCTTCTAAACTAGAGGCGTACAAACAGGATTACACAAAAGTCTCAACAAGCATACGCAGCATACACATGCTATACTTCCCAGAAAACAGAAGAGATAGTGCACCAAATTTAAGCAAAGTTTCCAAATAAAACATGGTTCAGAATTAATCTAAAGGTAATTTAGAACCAAAAGTCTTAGGCATGCGGTCTAATAGAGCCATAGTCAGGAGAACAACAATAACAACAGGATAGTAGGCCTGATCCACAACAATTTAACATGCTGAGTATACACAAGGATTCCAGAATCTGAAGAACTCATGGTAGGAAGAAATTCGATTTAAAGTTAATGGAAAAAGCAGACTCTAGGGCTTATGCACAATAGAAAAGGCTAAGTCTATTGGAGTTCAGTTAGAAGGATTAGGCCGACCCTAAAGAATGCAGGATTGAACAAACTTCCTAGTACAATTCTCAACAACATGTTACAACATTAAGACAGTAATTAGCACATAACATTCATACAAGCATAAAGTAGGGAGAAACAGTGGAGTGTAACATAGGTGATCTTGACATCAGAGTAATAATCAAGTTCTGGTGGCCTTGACTTTCAGCCGACCAAGGTCTCAAGTTTAGAATAGTAGAGTGAGTGATATTGAGAGAGTAAAAGCAATAGTTAAGGTCTGTTAAGGGAAAACAGGAAGGGGGTTTATATAGTGGCAAAAATTGAAAATCCAAACAAAAAAACACAATTAATCAAACATAAATAAGGAAAGAAGAGCTTACAGAATCAATTAAGAACCAAATTAGGAGAAAAATCAAGCAAACCCTAATTTTGCTTGGAATCATAGATTGGCCTAAGAATCTTGTTAAATCGGACATGTATAATCTTTCCATGGACATATATAGACGAAAAATCATCTGAATCTTTACGAGTAAGTCCGATTTCTCTTTATTTGGAAGATTGGCACTTGCCAAAATCGGGCAAGTACTATGTAATACCATAGTCATGCAAGTAACAGTGGTATAATACATAAAAGGTAAGTAAATCTAGGTAAGAATCGATGAATAGATTGGATAAGGAGAAGAGTTGGAGACGGCAGCTAGGGTTTGTGAAGAGAGGTGAAGAGAGGAGAAGAGAGCATTCAAGAGGGTTTGGGGGCGACAATTTGGTGGAAAATGAAGGAGGGTTTCCGGGTTTGGGTAACTACAATAGAGGTGTTGTTTATGGTCGTTTATCATTTGAGATCAACGGCCTGACCAATGGTCGGGATTAAAAAAAAGACTGGGATGGCTCATTGAGACAGGTCGTGACCGAGTATATTAAAGGGTCATTTGGTTTGGGCCTCAGACGGGTAAAAGAGACGGGCTAGGTATTTTTGTGCCTTGTTTTGGTCCTAATTAGCACAAAATTGGGCTACAATTTAAATACCCAAAATTTAGGAAAAATAAATAAATTATAGAAAATGGCTAATAAATAATAAAAAATACTATTTATGTGGTAAAGTTCTTGAAAATAATAAATCCTTATTATAAAAATATAAAAATACTATTTTAGCACAATTAACACAATAAACGTAATTATTTATAGAATATAGGCTATTATTGTAACTAGTGTAGATAAAATAGGAAAAATACAAATATAATTATGTAAAAAAGAGATGAAATATTATAAAATGCATGTGGGTATAAAATGCTAAAATTGGACAATTAAATCACCCTAAATATAATTTAAAGGGATAAATAATAAATTTTAACAAATTAAATGCAAGAAAATCAACTTTAAAGCTTTAAAAATTATAGAAAATTATAGAAAATACTTATGTGACCCTTAAATTAGGTAATGTTGCAAGATGATATTTTGAAATTATATGGAATACTTTATAAAATATCAGGGCAAAATTGGGTATCAATAGTTGCCCCTCTTTACCCGGGAATGATGAAAGAATTGTAGGATAAAGAAAATGATGACCAATTGTGCCTAAACGAGCAAGGACGAGATGATTTTGAAAAAATGGGGGTCGAACCCTGGTTTCTGAATTACCTACATATCCTTGGTGTTACGGGAATCGGGGCGTGTGTAGTTCTGGATCCAGCGCCGAACGAAATCGATGTAGTCATTATAAGGATGGTCATACATTATGAGGAAGGATCTTTGGATAGGATAGTGTCATGAGTAACGGATAATTTCATGTGGAGCTATGAATACGAATTTGAATGTTACGCATATCCGAAATAAATTATTAGGCAATTACAGGATGGACACGATCATTGTTGGTCATTAGTTACATTTGACGTGATCAAGGGATGTGAATGTTGTGAACAGAAATCAGAGCGAGAATTGCTCATGTTTGTAGAACGATTACCTCTCGAGTTGCTTGTAAAACTTTCAATACCAGATGAACGCGAATATATGTAGTTATTGTGAAAATTTAAACATGATGCAAACTCCCTTCGGACAATGAGAGTTGTCTTTCGGACAATGAGGATGATATCCTTGGACCATGACGTACGGGGCCATGAAGCGTCTGATAAGGGATTCACAGGCCATGAAATGGTGTCCTTAGGCCATGAGGATAGTGCCTCTGGACTATGACGCCTTTGAATAATGATATGCAGTTTTGAGAGATCCTCAGGCCATTGCATGATGTCTTCGGACTATGAGGATGATACCTTCAGACTATGACGCCTTCGGACAATGTGGCAATGTTTCATCCCATGAAATGCAAAGTTGTGACGATATAAACCGTTTGATAGAGGGAACAGTTGATGCTTAGCCATATGCGAGAACGAGACAAGGCAGTGCTTAGCATTGTCTGAGATGAGGGCAGTGCTTAGCTCTATGCAGGTGAAGGCGGTGCTTAGCCTTATGCAATAATGGAGGCAGTGCTTAGCCTATGCGGAGGAAGACGGAGTTTAGCCTTATGCAATAATGGAGGCAATGCTTAGCCTCATACAATAGAAGGCAGCATTTAGCCTTATGCAAATGGAGGTAGTGCTTAGCCACATGCAATGTAATGGAGACAATGCTTAGTCTCATGCAAAGGAAGGCAGTATTTAGCCTTATGCAAATGGAGGCAGTGCTTAGCCTCATGTAATGTAAAGGAGGCGATGCTTAGTCTCATGCAAAGGAAGGCAGCGTTTAGCCTTATGCGAATGGAGGTAGTAACTAGCCTCTAGTAATGTGATGAGGGCAGTGCTTATCCCTATGCAAGAAAAACAATTATTACATGTGAGATAGAAGAGTGGTCCTTAGCTCGATGCGTTTGTGCCTGGCGACTTCTGTTGGTGTGAGGATAGTGATCTTATTGTTTGTATATATTTGCGAACGTGCTTGTTATGTTTATGGCGCCTGCATCCAAAGAAAAATCATGTGTTATAGGGGAAAGGTTGGTTCGTGCTCTCGATTCCTCACTTTGCCTTTGTTTCGGTCTTGACACCTTGTTCGAGTCGCCCTGGGTAACATCTGTCTACTACAAAAATATGGTTTTTTTTTCAAAAATATGCATTTATGCAAATCATTTGTAAGTAATGCAATTGCTTTTAAAAATAATGAACAAAAATAAATAGTTTGGTCGAATCATAGACCGTGACATGTTTTGAGACATTGCGACCTTCTTAACTCAGAATTTTGAGGACTCTGCACCAGTTTAATGAATGCTTTCGGCGATACTCTTCTTGGCGATCCTTGACATAATAAGATTGACGAAACTCGAAAGCTTGCCCCGATTCCTAAACCGTAGAGGGGAATGAAGATTTTATTATGATGTGACTGAACCCACAGGGCTGCCTATGTATCCCTCTTAAACGGGAATCAGGTCAAGCGTAGTTCATGTTACATCGAAGGAAGTGCAAATACAATGTCAAACGTAATATCTCTTGACGGCATCCGAATAGATAGGTTTTGGCCATATTTCTCCGTTCATCTCTGCAAGTATGAGTGCTCATTCTGTCAGTACTCGATGAACCATGTAAGGGCCTTACTAGTTAGGTGAGAATTTCCTTTTGCCTTGTCCTGGTGCGGGAAGATCCGCTTCAACACCAATTTCCCCACCATAAATTGCCACAGTCTAACCTTCTTATTTAAAGCCCTTGTCATTCTATTCTGGTAGAGTTGACTGCGACACACTGTGTTCATCCTCTTACCATCAATGAGAGCCAGTTGCTCATACCGGCTCTGTATCCATTCCGCATCGCTGAGCTCGGCCTTCTGTATGATTCCTAGGGAAAGAATCTCCACCTCGGCAGGTATAACAGCTTCAACACCATAGACAAGTAGATACGGGTTTGCCCCGGTTGACGTGCAAACTATGGTGCGGTATCCGAGCAAAGCAAATGGTAGCTTCTCATGACATTGCTTGTAGCTGTCCACCATCTTCCTTAACATCTTCTTGATGTCCTTCTTGGCGGCTTCCACAGCTCCATTCATTTGCGGCCTACATGTTGTACAGTTTCGATGCTTGATTTTGAATGTTTCACACATGGCTTCCATCAGATCACTATTGAGATTGGCAGTATTGTCAGTAATGATTGACTGAGGTACTCTGAATCGGCAAATAATACGATCTCCGACAAAGTCTGCTATGACCTTCTTAGTCACAGCTTTATAGGAAGCCGCTTCGACCCACTTTGTGAAGTAATCTATGGCCATCAAGATGAATCTATGTCCGTTGGAAGCAGTGGGTTTAATCATCCTGATGAAGTCCATTCCCTAGGCAGAGAAAGGCCTGGGTGAACTCGTTGCATTGAGTTCGTTGGGTGGCACCCATATCATATCAGCATGTACTTGGCATTGGTGGCACTTTTGCACATATTTGATGCAGTCTGTCTCCATAGTCATCAAGAAATACCCTGCCCTTAATATATTCTTGGCTAGAACGAACCCGTTCATATGAGGTCCGCAGGTTCCAACGTGTACCTCTTCAAGCAACCTAGATGCCTCCTTGGCATCGACATGTCGCAGCAGTCCCAAAGGCAGGAGTCCTTCTATACAAAATTCCACCGCTCTGAAAGAAATGGTTGGCCAATCTTCGCAGTGTACTTTTCTGAGTATGTGTAGCTTTTCATGTGTATTCTCCCTTCTCCAAATACTTCTTGATATCATGAACATGGATTTCCATCGAACTCTTCTTTAATATGAGCAGAATAGGCTGGCTGCTTACGAATCTCTATCGGGATAGGATCAATAAATTCTTGTTTGGATGTTGTATCATGGAAAATAAGGTAGCCAGCATATTGGCGAACTCATTTTGAACTCTTGGAACACGTTTGAATTCTATCTTCGTGAACCTCTTGATCAAATCTTGCACACAGTGCGGGTATGGAAATATATTAGTGTTTTTGGTGGCCTATTCTCCGAGTACTTGATGTACTAGCAGATTTGAATCCTCGATTACCAGCAACTCCTGAATATTCATGTCGATGGCCAATCTGAGTCCCAAGCTGCAAGCCTCGTATTCTTCCATATTGTTGGTGCATGGAACCTGAGTTTCGTGGATACCAGGTAATGTTGATTGGTTTCTGATACCAAAACAGCTCCGATACCTACTCCTTTGAAGTTTGCGGCTCCGTTGTAAAACATCTTCCAACCATCATATGCTTCGGCAATATCCTCCCCTATAAATGACACTTCCTCATTGGGAAAATACATTTTCAGTGGTTTGTATTCTCCGTCTATGGGATTCTCTGCCAGGTGATTGGTCATTGCTTGCCTTTTGACCGCCTTTTGAGTCACGTAGATGATGTCGAACTCACTTAGAAATATTCACCACTTTGCTAGCTTACCCGTAGGCATGGGTTTCCGAAAGATGTATTTCAGTGGATCCATCCTCGATATGAGATATGTGGTGTATGCGTAGAAGTAGTGCTTCAATTTATGGTCTATCCATGTCAGGCACAATAGGTGCGTTCAGCAAAAAGTACCTGGCTTCATAAAGTTTGAACTTTTTGCTCAAATAATATATCACCTTCTCCTTTCTCCCGGTTTCATCGTGCTTCCCCAGGACGCAACCAAAGGCTCCATCCAACATGGATAGGTATTGTAATAGAGGTCTCCCGGGCTCTGGTAGGACCAACACAAGTGGCTTAGACAAGTACTCCTTGATTTTATCGAAAGCCTTCTGACACACTTCGGTCCATCTCGTCGCAGCATCTTTCCTCAGCATTTTGAAGATCGGCTCACATATTACCGTTGACTGTGCTATAAAGCAGGCATCCTAGAAAACTCATCACATCCTTCTTGCTTTTTGGCAGTGCCAGGTCCTGAATAGCGTTGATTATTGACGGCTCTAACTCAATACCGCGGCAACTGACAATGAAAATGAGCAACTTTCTAGCAGGGACTCCGAAAGCACATTTCGCAGGATTCAACTTCAGATTGTACTTTCATAGTCAGTCAAAAAACTTCCTAAAGTCTTCTATGTGATCCGAACTCCTCTTAGACTTGATGATGATGTCATCCACATATACCTCTATTTCTTTGTGTATCATATCGTGGAAAAGAATAGTCATGGCCCTCATGTAGGCCGCCCTGGTGTTCTTTAAACCAAACGACTTCATTTTGTAGCAGTATATTCCCTATGGCGTGATTAAGGCCGTCTTTTCAACATCTTCTTCGTCCATCCAAATCTGGTGATATCCTGCAAAGCAATCCACAAAGGATTTGAGTTCATCCTTGGCACAGTAGTTGATTGGTATATGTATGTTGGGCAACCGGAAATCATCCTTAGGACTTACTCTGTTCAGATCTCGATAATCAACGCACACCCTGACTTTCCCATCCTTCATTGGAACCAGTACAATGTTAGCTAGCTAAGTTGGATACTCAACCACCCGAAGGACCTTGGCTTTGATTTTCTTGGTAACCTCTTCTTTTATCTTTAAACTCATATCTGGCCTGAATTTCCTAAGCTTTTGTTTTATCGGCACACACATGGGGTTGGTAGATAGCTTGTGAGCCACTATGGATGTGCTTAACCAAGTCATGTCGTCATAGGACCATGCTAAAATATCCTCATATTCCTTTAGAAACTTGATGAACTCTTCTTTCTCTGATGGAGATGAATGCTAATGCGAGTTTCTTTGATTGTTTCAGAATGCCGTAAGTTAACTGTCTCAGTTTCTTCCAAATTAGACTTCGGTTGTTCTCAAAATTCTCTACCTCTTTGACAATTTCCTCAGGTATTATATCATCCTCCCACTCTTCCGAATCATTTTCCTTATGTTGCGTTATCTCATTACATGTCACAGTTGTAGGTTCATCAGGATATGTTATTACTATGTTGAAAAAAATGTAGAAAGATAATAATATAAATAAACGAAAAGCAACGATGCATTAATTAAAACTTAAAACTGTCAAACAAGTACAATTCAATGTCTCGAGTAATTATTTCAAAACAAAACACTGAAAATGTCTTAAATGCCCAAAACAATTTTAAAACTAAATCATGCTAGTTCTGCCAAGGCTACCCAATCATTATATTCTTGCACGGTGTATTCATACCCGAGACCAAAGGTTGTGCCACGATATTGTGGTCGTATTGGTTATGTTATTCCTTGCAGCTTTGGACCAAGGCCCTTGCCTGGTTCATACCCTAACCACATCAGTATGCTCTCTATCTTGTTGCTCCATCATCGCCCCTTCTCAATAGCGTTTATCCACTCATTGATGTGGTATGTTTCTCCTCCCAATTTCCTCGTGTTCTTGATAGTTGGCACAGTATGGTTGATGTAGATAGGGTTACTTCCAACTCTGTGAATAATCACCTCTTGATGATTCCACTCAAACTTCACAGCCTGGTGCAGAGTAGAAGCGACTGCCCCAGCTGCGTGTATCCATGGTCATCCCAGTAGCAAGTTATAAGTAGCGGCTATATCTAACACCTGGAATTCAACGTCGAACCAAGTCAGGCCCATCTGTAGATCCAGATTGATCTCTCCGATAGTGGCTCTCTGAGACCAATCAAATGCCTTCACAATACTTCCCATCCTTATCTTATGTAGGCCTATACCCAGTCTTTTCAAAGTAGTCAATGGGCATATGTTCCGACTCGAACCCCCGTCTATCAGAACCCTAGCAATGAACTTGTCTTCATGTTGCACCGTGATGTGCAATGCTTTGTTGTGACTCAATCCTTCCAGCGGTAGCTCATCTTCGTGGAAAGTAATCTTGTGACTCTCCAGTACCTGTCCTACCATATTCACCATCTTTCCACTAGTGATACCGATAGGTACATAAGCTTCACTTAATATATTCATCAAGGCATTCTTGTGCGCATCTGAGTTTTGCAACAGTGATAAGATGGATATTTGGGCGAGGTTCTTGTTTAAGTGATCAATAACAATGTATTCCCTTACCTGAACCTTCCTCAGAAGATCATTAGTGCCGGTCTCCATGGCAGGTGGTTTCGATGTGGTCTCTTTACTTGTTCCTCCAGTATTTTTAGATGTGTAAACCCTACCGGTTCTGGTCATTCCTTGTGAAACACATGTCTCTTCCATCTAGCTTTTCCCTTTCTTCTCACCTCTGCACATAATCCCACGGAACAACATCAGACTTATAAGGCGGTGTTAGAGCTACCATCACAGTGATGGGCGTAGCTACCTCAACCTCGAATGGTGCCGGGTTTGCACCACAATCAGAGAGAGGGTGATGTTTTGGGAGCGTCCCCCTCTCGGATAAGTCCGATGGATCCTTCCTTATCCAATCCTTCATCAGTTTCTATCACATTCACTCTCTCGCCCCTATGATCAGGAAGAGGGTTATTGCGGACATTCGGCGCAAACTCCTTTGCTTGTAAAACATTAGTGCCAATCAGCGTATAGATCTTGTCTTTCAAACATGCGGCATTCCTCGATAGTATAACCCTTCATGCCTAAATGGTAGGCATAAGTCTTGTTGGGGTTAACCCACTGGCAAGGATTTCCAACAGCAATAGCAGGAATGGGAATGACATAACAAGCTGCCTTCAATCTCTCATATAGCTAGCTATGGGATTTGGCGATAGGGGTGTAATTTTTGGGAGTTCTGCGGTCAAAGTTTGGTCGTGGCTTTGGGTAGCTTTGGCGGGCAGGAGGAGTTGAATGGCAATATGCAGGTTCGGTATTATAGGTATAGTAGGTAGTGGTAGGGTATTGGTATTTTAGAGGTGAGGGTTAATATGTGGGTGGAGGTGTTTGATAGATAAGGGGAGACTTAGGTCCCTGGGTTACCATCACGGCACCCACTTCCTTCTTCTTCGAGATACCTCCTGACTGTAAGGCTTTGTTGGTGGCTTGCAACGCCTCAAAGTTGGTCACCATACTGCTCTTGATTCCTTCTTCTATCCTTTCTCCAAACTTGATGATTTTGAAGAACTTGTGATTCTCTATAACCATCAATCCTTCGTAATACTATGGATCTTGAGCTCTAATAAAGAACTTGTTCATTTGCTCTTCTTCTAGAGAAGCCTCACCTTGGTAGCCTCTGATCTCCAGCAAGCAGCATACTTACGGAAGCCTTCTGTTGGCTTCTTTTTGAGGTTCTGGATATAGAAAACATCTAGCACGTTCTCTGTGTTGAACCTGATTCTATCCATGAAATCGAATGCCATGCATATCCAGTTTGTCCACTTCTTCAGATTCTGACTAATATACCAAGATAAGGCATAACCTGTAAGACTTAGCATGAGCAGCTTTATGTGGATTTGCTCATTCTTGCCCACTCCTACAAGCTTGTCACAGTAGGTTCTTAAATGCACCTTAGAGCTTCGGTGCCATCAAACATCTCAACCTTAGGAGGTTTGTAACCCTCCGGCAGTTCCACAGCTGGCCGGATAAACAAGTCCTCATAATTCAAACCTTCAACACCTTTCCCACCCTCAACGCTATGAACTCTTCTTGCCAGTTTCTTTAGCTCCTCTGCCATGTTTTGGATGAGCAGGTCCATCTCAGTTGGCTTGGGTATGTATAAGGTTTGTTGCGGGGTATGTGGTAAAGTCTCCAGGTATATTGGGTTGCCTTGGTGTGTTCCTAGGATTAGGTGTATGGGTGATCATTAATTGAGGTTTGAGGGGAATCTAGGGTAAGTTGGGGTGCGTTTTGAGGGGTATGATAAGTAGTGGTTTGCGGATACTTCGCTGGGTGATGGCAATGTTTTTTAGGGGTTTGCACTGGTGGGCGGTTAAGGTTTTGAGGGGGTGCAGGATTGTGATATTGGTGCATGGCGGGAGGATTTTGTGGAGCTATGGGTGGCTGATTTTGGGCTTGTGTGTTTTGGTGTGGTGTTTGATTCTATGTAGTAGTGTTCTGATGGTTGACGTGGGGAACATTTAGGGTAAGGGAGAGATTTGCGAGATTACGGACCTTCTCAAGCTCACCTTGTAGCTCCAAGATTTTCTGTTCCAACCATAGGACCAACTCATTTTGTCCTAGCATTTTCCTTTTGTTTGAGGTTTCAACATTTTCTGCCATGGTAGCGTTGTCCTTCCGATTACCAGTTAGATCATCCATCTTCCCATTGCCTTTGCCTTTCCTCTTTGGGTCACTAGGTTGAGAAGAGGTGGAGGACCTCTGGATTTGGTGTGGTATGCTGACAATGCCAGAATGCACAAACCAATCTTTGGGAATGGGGATAATCAAAAGAAAAAAAAAACAAAACGTAACCAAGTCAGTAAGATGAAATGAAAGAGTGTTTGCAATATTTAAGAAGGTAACACGTAAGGTCATAAAACAATTCGCGTCCTAATTTGGGGACCTCATTATGCCCAGGGAAGGTTAGTACATGATATAGCAATTTTAAGAAAATAAAGGAAATAGGGAAGGGATGTGCATGATAATCCGTTAATCCACATAAGCAAAATGTCATCATGGTAAGAGCCTAAGTATATCCCCAGCAGAGTCGCCATGCTGTCGCGCCCGGTTTTCTCACGAAAGTGGGTTTCGACATGTGACAACACTTTTAGACGGGTATTAAAAGAGGAGAGTTGTCATGCTGTCGCGCCCCATTTTCGTGCAATAATGGGTTTCGGCATGTGACAACTCTTTTAGATGGGTATTAAAAGAGGAGAGTCGCCACCTAACGATATTAAGGTACGTTAGAGCACCTATTTGCAAATAACTCTAATTTGACTAGTTTGTGTCATCAAAGATCGGGTAAGGGCTCAAGTTACCTCAACGAGAAGGTATTAGGCACTCATCAAGGTCCACAACTGTGGGTCCCTGTCACGCCCCAACCTCGGGGATCATGACGGGCGCTCAACCGAGATACCCCAGTTAAGCAAGCTTACTGGATGCCTTCTACCTAACCTTGCCCATTAACAAATTAAGAATCAGTACAAGAGATAGACATTAGAAGAGTCAAGTGTTCCCCATTCTTTTCCCATCTATTCAAAAGAGATTCATTTACGACTTTCAAAATATTACAAGTTTATAGATATGATGTAAAACATGTTTGTCACATACCAACACTTCTAGTTCATTACCCAACTTCAAACACCACCCACAACCTGTCTACGGAGCCTCTAAGTACAACAGAAGAGAAGAATGGAAGTGCCGGCGACAAGGCCCCAGCTATACCTCAAAGCTCAAAATACAACGTCAAATGACACAAGGCCCGGAACAGAGTAGGGCTCACCAAAACCTGCTGAATAGAGAGTGACTACTAATGAGGACCAAAGCTTCCCATTGATGAACCACCTGCATCCATTGAAGATGCAACGCTCCCGGCAAAAGGGACGTTAATACATGTGGAATAGTACTAGTATGTAAAGTTAAATATCCTTTTTCGAAATAGAACACCAATATCAGAAGGAGAAACACCATGGAAGCAACAAGTAACAATCAATGATATCTAAATGCCAAGTTAAAACATAACAATTTTCAAAAATACGAAAATAATATAAATTTTTGGTTGGGAGATCATTAGCACAGATATACCACTGTGTTTTTAGCACGGAGTCCGATCACGCCCGATCGGCTAGGCCATCTCCCCACGGACAATGTGGTTTGACATGTGATGCAAATAAAAGGTGTTACCAAGAGTCGTACCACCATGTGCGCAACATGGCGTCCGATCTCCGCCCGATCGGCTAGGCCGCCTTCCCACATATGCCGTGTGGGTTGACTTTCCATATCACAGCTAACATCAATCTCATCCCAATTAAGTGGAATAATCACAATCACATCAATATTTCAATCTCATCCCAGATAAGGGGAATAATCACAATCCACCCCTACACCAGCACGTGTAGTTTTGGGTGTGGGCCTTATGACCCACCCTTCTTCGATTTGATAATGATACTCCCAAAAATATTTTTGTTTTGCACACAAGGGAAACAAAAGTACAAATATATTTTTATATTCACCTCATTACCTTTCACACTATATATAGCCTCGTTAGTAACTTCAACCATTAACAACATCATTATTATTATTGGCCTTCTTGGCCATACTTATGATTCTTCTTTCATGGCACGATGGCCATATTTCACATTTTACGCTTTTCATTTCTTTGTTTTCAAGGATCATCAACATAAACATCAGAATATAGAATATTCTAGAAATCACAACTTTAAGTTTATTAGTAATGAAGGCTTTAAACACATTAGATCCCTTTTCGAAGTATGAAGCACAATGACTTGTAATCACAATACAAGTAAAAAAAATCGTAAGCGAGTAATACACTGTATCTTTTTAAATACTTCTTCACAAAAGAGCAATACACAATTTCAACTCTTGAGTACGTAAGAACTCAAATCATATTGGACGTATTAATAAAGGAGGGCATAGTGATTTACGATTTAAACATGACTTCAAATTAAATGCACTAGCTACAACAACCATGGCCACGTTTTATATCTCACTTTTGTTCTTTCGCTATCAAACATATTTATAGGTCCTCAACAGTATGAGCATTTGGGATCAAGGCCTTAAGCATGAATATGAACAATAGCGGTCTTAGGCGCATTGAGTTTTCTTTCACGGGCATAACAACTTGCAATTAAAAACATGATTGAAATCGTAATATTCTGGCACATTGGTCACATTTAAATACATTCCCGAAGGAGAGCACAATACGATAGGAGAATTTGGTACACATTTCTAGTATATATCTTTCAACACAAGTTTATTTGGAATAGTAACATTTGTACGGGATAACTCGAAACATGGGAATTAGGAACTTTGGCCAACCATACTTGAAAATTAGAACATCATGGAATTCGATTCCAATAGAGAATTTTTGCCAACATACCTTGCTTGAGCTTCCTTAAGATACTACAACGCCCCAACATTTCTAGCAATTACAATCTATAGGAAAATAGCGAAAATCAATTAATAATTAAGAGGACTCCCATGCTGTAACTCTCTTAGGAATTTTGTCAAACACCTAGTATGCAAAATAGACTACAAAGCTCTGTGATGGTAATCCCTTCCTCCCTCAACCAACTTCAATAAAAAAACTACCTAAAATAATTCATTAACTCCACATATTACAAGCTACTGTCACATGCATGGCCTATTTCCAATCCCACAATATACTTAGACCCTAAAATAACTTGCGTGGGTGGTATAGGACAGGAACTTACCCGGATAAATGGTGGTCTAGTGAGTGGCTTCCTTGATTCTTGAAGATTGGTGCAAGAATGGGTACTTAGAATGCTAGGTCTTCCCTTTTTCTCTCTAACATACTCTTACCTCTCTCTAAATTTACCAGACATTCGTTTCAAAATAAGCCCCAAAGGCTATTTATCAAAATGGGGTCGGTTATAAAAATAGGAAAGTGGACCCTCCAAACTGATGCGGCCCGTAAAATGGACCGCAAAAATAATGCCAAGAACTAGGCTGGTCTGGACGGGTCTGCGAAAGGTCTGCGCTCCGCAGACCACTTATGCGGCCGCAAAATGGACTGCAGAATCATCCAATAAAATTCTTCATGCCAAATCCGCGATGGAAAATGCGGACCGCGAAATGGATATACGATCGCAAAATGGACCGTAAAACGACCTTCAAAATTCAACTATTTTTCTGCTCAACTCTGCAATGGGCATGCGGCCCGTGGAATGGATCTGTGGTCGCAAATAAAACTGCATAACTGGCCCTTCAGCAAAAAATTTCCACCAATACCTCGATGCATTCTTCAACCCAAAAAGTTTGTACCGCGGCGAGCTTGAATCCCTTAGCAAAATTTTTTGGGGCCTTACTATCCCACACGGAATTAACTTTATGTGGGATTATCGGCTTATAATTGTCCTATGTGATCACATAAGTTCACGAAAGGTAGGGAATTCAAATATTTGACTACGATATAAAACAAGTGTAATGAAGATTGGAATTAAATTATATGTAAATAAATTATCAGTACAAGTCTTTGGAGGTTACAAAGTACAAACTAATTTATTCTAAGTTCAAAGAAACGAAGGCGAGAGTAACAAAAATATAAGGGAGGGGGGTGTCCTAAGTTCTTTAGTCTAAAGGATCAATGCAACAAATAATACTTCACAACTCCCTTAAGGTACGGATTGCTCATATTATTCACCGGGCACGGACTATCATCTCATGCTATCCAATTACTATGTTAAAGTTGCTTACTTAAAGCGCTTTAGTTGAATTCTAAGATGTGTCCTATGTGTGAACTACCCGTCCCATACCTATGGTCCAGGAGGCTTGGAACCTACTATTTGGGTGGTTCTAGACTTTACGTAAGGTGCTCAAAATGGTAAAATTGGGCGCATATTTAAAACAAGTAGGACTACTCATAATAGCAACGAATGGCTCAAGTTATCCTCCACATATAAGCAGCTAAGGCACGCGAACAAATTTCAGATTCTGCAGTAGGTAGTTCTAGAATCGAGATGTATTAGAGTCATTTAAAACCTATAGGCAAGATTTCTATGTGAGCACACAGTTAAGAAAATCTTAATGGTAGTGCTGCTATTCAAATTATCAAAATTATAGATTACAAGTGTTATAAAAGAGCCTATATACATTATTTCTAAGTGATTTGCACCTGGGGTAGTGAAGCCATTGGAAAACTCAAAATTACTCATTTTTTATCCTATTGACATGATTTCCAAGAGAGTAACAATATCCTATAGGCAGATTCTCTAATAGTTGGTATTTGAACATGGATTCATTATGCTTATTCCAATATGCATGTTGTCTAGGCGGGGAATGTGATAAGAACAACGAAACAGCCACTTAGTTGATGAATTAAGGCCCTATAGACACGGTATCTAGATGAGTATCTATAGAAGCATATCTTAATTATTTAACACGATCCTATAGGCATGTTATCTAATAATCACACTACAATTGCAAAAGTTGAGCAAGTAACCAATGATGTTTGATTCCTATAGGCATGCTATCTAATAGTGCATAGAAGTAAGCATGTGAATAAGTGAAACACATAGGTTCTTACAAACATGTTTCTGATAGAGTGCGGGAATAGGATACGTAAAGCGAGTGAAGTGCATAAGTTCCTATAGGCATGATTTCTTTTAGGGACGTCAAACAAATAGCAAATAAAGCAATTAAGCCCTATGGACAGCTTTCTACCCATTCATGCAAGAATTAGAATTCCCCAACCCTCTTTTTCACTAATTTCCCCATCATTCAGTTTTACAAATTATTATAGACCACATTGAATAATCATATCCCCAATTACAAATATAGAGTAACCTAGTAATACATTAGAGCCTTGAAATACGTTTAGAACTTTACAGGGATAGCAGGCCCAAAATCCAGGTGCGGACAGTGTACTTCAGACCTCCAGTACCGAAAGCAGGCCCAACATACCAGGCCTAAATGACTGCCTTACTTACCTATTTGAATACCAAACTAGCCTTAATAATATAAGTGACAAATTATGTGCTGGATTAATTAAGACACTTTGGAATCTAAGCATTTAACCCTTAAGGCTGTAAGGAATAGAGGCTTCTAAACTAGAGGCGTACAAACAGGATTACACAAAAGTCTCACCAAGCATACGCAGCATACACATGTTATACTTCCCAGAAAACATATTAAGAGATAGTGCACCAAAGTTAAGCAGAGTTTCCAAATAAAACATGGTTCAGAATTAATCTAGAGGTACTTTAGACCCAGGAGTCTTACTCATGTCATTCTAATAAAGTCATAGTCAGGAGAACAACAATAACAACAGGATAGTAGGCATGATCAACAACAACTTAACATGCTGAGTATACAGAAGGATTCCAGAATCTGAAGAACTCATGGTAGGAAGACATTTGACTTAAAGTTAATGGAAAAAGTAGACTCTAGGGCTTATGCACAATAGAAGAGGCTAAGTGTACTGGAGTTAAATTAGAGGTTTTAGGGCGACCATAAAGAATGCAGAATTGAACAAACTTCCTAGTAGAATTCTCAACAACAAGTTAAAACATTAATACAATAATTGGCACATAACGAATTACAAGCATAAAGTAGGGAGAAACAGTGGAGTGTGACAATAGGTGATCAAGACAGCGGAGTAGGCTAAAGATACACAAGATCATTCAAGCTAGGCATAATAAGCATGTATTGAAGTTTAGAATCTAGGCAGGTTGTGATATTAGGAAATTCAGGATTGCAGGATAGCTTCAAAGCAAGTAAGATTGCGAATGAAAATGACACACTATTGAAGTCATATTGGTTCACAAAGATTAAACAATCATGAACATATAAAGCATTGAACACAAGTAGAGAAGGAATAGGATAGCAAGAACTAAGGTACCATAATAATTCAAAACAATGCAAAGAGGCAAACTTAGGGTAATCATCAAGTATCAGCATAGACAGAGCAGAATAAACATGTTTAAGAGAGCCAGAAGTCATTTAAGCTAAACACATATGATAGGCATATATCATAATTAGAAACTAGAAAAATTCAATTGTTAAAAGTATAGAGTCACAAGAATACTTTAGAACAAATAATGCCACAAACAAGATGGAATAGTAGAATATGGATTCACAGAAGTTTCAATGGCACAAAGCATGAATGCAAACGAAAGAGAAGGAAATATCCAAGGCCAAGAGACTTACCAGTTGCAAGTTAACAAGATAAATAAGAACAATGATCTCAACAGTATCCCAATAGTTAGTAGAAAAAGAGCAACAGAACCACAAAATCCTAATGCGCCAGAGTTCCCAAGGGTTTCAAGTGAACCCCGGGCAGTGCTCGCACTAGGAAAGTGTAATAATCGAATTCTGGTGTCCATGGCTTTCAGTCGGCCAAAGTCTCAAGTTTAGAATGTTAGAGTGAGTGATAGTGAGAGAGTAATAGCAATAGTTAAGGTATGTTAGGGGAAACAGGGAAGGGAGTTTATATAGTGGCAAAAATTGAACATCCAAATAAGGAAATACAGTTAATAAAACATAAATAAGGAAGGAAGAGCATGTAGAATCGATTAAGAACCAAATTAGGAGAAAAAATTAGGCAAGCCCTAATTTTTCCCTGAATCACAGATTGGCAGAAGAATCTTATTAAACCGGACCCGTATAATCTTGCCATGAACGTATATAGACAAAAAATCGTCTGAATGTTGAGGAGGAAGTCCGTTTTCTCCTAATTTGGAAAATTGGTACTTGCCAAAACAGGGCAAGTACTAAGTAATACTATAGCCACGCAGGTAACAATGTTATAATCCATAAAAGGTAAGTAAATTACGGTAAGAATCCATGAATGGATTGGATTCGGAGAAGAGTTGGAGGCGGCGGCTAGAGTTTGTGAAGAGAGGAGAAGAGAATGTTCGAGAGGGTTTTGGGGAAGCCATTTGGTGGGAAATGAAGTAGGGTTTCTTTGTTTGGGTAATTAAAATAGAGAGGTTGTTTATGGCCGGTGATCATTTGAGATCAATGGGTGGGATTAAAAAAATAGTGGAGCGAGTCATTGAGATGGGTCGCGACCGAGTATAATAAAGGGTCATTTGGTTTGGGCCTCAAATGGTTAAAAGAGGTGGGCTAGGTGTTTTTGGGCCTTGTTTTGGTCCAAATTACCTCAAAATTAGGCTACAATTTAAATACCCGAAATTCATAAAAAATAAATTATAAAAAATAACTAATAAATAATAAAAATATTATTTGTTCAATAAAATGCTTGAAACTAATCTCCTTATTATAAAAATATAAAATTCTATTTTAGCATAAATAACACAATAAACTCAATTATTTATAGAATATAGGATATTATTGTAACTAGTGTAGATAAAATAGAAAAAATATAAATATAATTATATAAAAAAGAGATAAAATATTATAAAATACATGTACGTATAAAATGACAAATTTGGACGATTAAATCACCCTAAAAATAATTTAAAGGATCATAAATAAATATTGAACAAATTAAATGCATGAAAATCAGTTTTAAAGCTTTAAAAATTATAGAAAATTATAGAAAATACTTTATGTGACCCGTGTAAATTAGGTAATGATGCAAGGTGATATTTTGTAAGTATATGAAATTTTTTATAAAATATGATGGCAAAATTGAGTATCAACTCCAGGTATTGAAGATATCAGACTCAGGCAGAGTTAGCTTATTGATCGCGAGGATTCAAGGTAGAGCTGCTTGGTCGTCGCAGTCCCTTAAAGTCCTTTCCTCTTATTGTACTGTCAGCTTATTATGTGAACAGTATTATATTTTGATCTTTGTGATCTTTTCATGTATTCAGCTAGAGTTCGTGACTCTGTATTACCTAGTATTGGGAGGGTGTTATGATTATTGCCCCGTAGCCTTATGTCGGTTTTGTTTCGGTATTCATATTAAAATTTGTTTTAAATTATTATTGTTAAACTGGTTTAATTGTTGTAAGTAATCAGCTTACTTAGTCTTAGAGATTAGGTGCTATCATGATGCTTGTGGTGGGATTTTGGGTCGTGACATGTTAATATGACTTATTGTATATAACTAAATTTTTCAAACATTTTATGTGGCATTTGAAATGGAATCAATGTACGTGGTAGCACGTGGACTTTGCCGTGCGAAGATGATTGATAATGTGTGCACGAGATGCCACACGTGTAAGATTTGTAGTTACGAGGAGTGGTACCTCGAGGAAATTCTTGTTGTAATTCATGCATTGGGAACGATTTGATTACTTGAATTTTCATCCTTTTTCTTAAGTTGAGTTCATTCATATTTCAGCTATGTTCTGATTGTGTTGTTGCTCCATTTCCCATTTACTTCTTGTAGCAAATTGTAGTTCTATTATTCCTTTATTAGTCTCACATTAATAATTCTTGCACTGTAAATCTTACATTGGCGTTCTTTCCATTGCTAGCTTTATGTTAATACCATGCACAGGTTTTATTTCCAGTGAGTGTCTCGACTTACCTCGTCACTACTCCATTGAGGTTTACTGAGTACCGTTGTGTTATACTCATGCTATGCTTCTGCACATTTTTGTGCAGATCCAGGTACTTCTGATCGAGTTAGTTTTGAGACTTATATTTACGCGGCTGGAGATTTCAAGGTATACCTACTGGACGTTCACAGGTCCGGAAGTCACCTTCTGTTGTCTTTCATTTTTACTGTTCACTGTTATTCTGGGACAGTGATGTACTTGTTATTCCTAGTTACTCTTAGAATGGCTTATAACTTCTACAACTGATTTTGGGATTGTATAATTGATGTTGGTTCAGCTATGTTATTTCAGTTATTAATTAATGTTTTATAGTTAAGTTAGGCTAAATTCTGCTAATTTTCTTTATGTATTAGGCTTATCTAATCTTAGAGACTAAATATCATCATGGTTCCTAATGTAGGATTTTGGATCGCGACATACGGCCAATAATAGTTATACAGGCAGCATAGGCAGGACTCGATATGGATCAGGCTATACCTAACCACACAAACATGCTCGCTAGTGGTAAATAACCATTAATCTCCCAAAACCAATATCAAATTGATATACAGTAGAACCTCGTTAAATTAATACTCGATAAATTAATAATCTCGCTAAAATAATAATTTTCTCCGGTCCCTAGTCGGGACCAACGTGGTAAATTAATAATTCACTAAATTTATAAGATAATACGAAAAAATAAATTCATATAGGTCCCATTTGACATATAAATTAATAATTCATGATCTGTAAAAATATTTTTCATATAATTCATAACTAATCTAAGAAGATTTCTGAAAATATGAATCTAATGTTACTTGTTTTTTTTTTAAATTAATATCACCTTGAATCTCATCTCTAACCTTTCTTAGAGCATTAAGAAAATCTGGTGTAGAGTTCTCATATTGTAAAAGAAAGTGATGTAAGGTGATTGCTACTTTTAAAGCATTTTTGCGCGAAACTTGTTCTAATTCCACACTATCGTCTTCCACTTCATCTTCTTTGTTGCTTTCCATAACACTCTCAATTATTTGTTCATCCGTAGGCAACTCCAAACTTGTGTCATTTTCTTCCGGATAGTTCAAAACATCTTCAACATTCATTGCATGACGATAATTCAATCCATTGATTAGATTCTACAATTGTTGTAAGCTGTCATTGTCCATTTGTTCTTGATTTTCCGAGGATTCACCATCTGGCAATCGGATTTTACAATGCCTGAAACAATTTGTAATAGTACTTGAGTGGACATCTATTTTTCATGCCGAGATTGCAAGATTCATTGCTTCTAAAACATTAATCTTTCTGGATTCAGGTTCCCAATTTCAAAACCCTTCAAAATATTTCGATAAAACCGTCGCCGATAATGCATCTGAAAAGCTCGTATGATCCCTGCATCACAAGGCTGAATCTTTGATGTTGTGTTAGGTGGCAAAAAAAATAATTCAATATTTCTCAAACCTTCAATGTTTTTTGGATGAACAGGACAGTTATCAACAATTAAAAGAATTTTTCTACCATCCATTTTTGCATCAAATTGTTGAACGTATTCTTGGAATAAAATCCCAGTCATCCATGCTCTTTTGTTGGCACGATATTCACAATCCATGCTACCCAAATTCACATTCTTGAAACAACGTGGCTTTGTGTACTTCCCAATTATCCATAAAGAAATTTTCTCAGAACCATCCTCATTACAGCAAATAACAATTGTAAGTCTTTCCTTATCTTGTTCCTTACCTTCAAGTTGCTTTGTTGCAAGAGAACGATCTGGTTGTAGCCTGTAGAACAATCCAGTTTCATCCATATTGAAAACATCTTTCATAGCAAACTGATTAAGTTTCTCTCTTATGGATTGTAAATTGTTCTCCACCACCTCCATATTAACCGAACCACTTTCTCCAAAACGACGATATGTCTTGATGCCGTGTCTTAATTTGAAGCGCTCTAGCCAACCTTGAGAAAAATGAAAATCAGGCATATCAATGGGATACATCTTTTTTAGAAACTCTTTTCCCTTTGTTACAGTTAGTTCCCCACTCATATTAACGCGCTCTTGGTTATGAACAAACCACTCGTACAGAGCCTTCTCTAATTCTGGAAATTTGGCAGCTTTATGTCTTTTGGCATCATCTTTCGGAATGTCAGAAATTGATAGATACTCTGCTGACCTCTTGATTGTATTTGATATTGTAGCTTGACTAACTTGCAAATTAAACTTCTCTGACACTCACTGTTGCAATTGCTTTTGAGTGCATGCTGGATTTTGTTGTTAGTACTCACATAATTCTCTACGCATACCATCTGTCATGGTTGGTTTTTTTATACCTTTGAGATGAGAAGCCATTTTTTCTTTTGATTTGTAGAGTTGTATGTAGTAACTCTCTTTATATAGTAACTTAGTTAATGTTAGTACATGTAACTACATTAATAGCTGAGTGGATTTATACATTTAACTTGAGATATGTATGGAATACTAGACATTTATCAATGAAAATACATGAATTTATTTAATATGCATGATTAATACTTACTAATTAAATTCATGTATTTCATACAAATTCACATTTTAGATATATAAACTACACTCTATAAATTAATAATTATTAATTTACGCGATTAATTAATACCTCGCTAAATTAATAAAATTTCATAATCCTAACATTATTAATTTATAGAGGTTTGACTGTATAACAAAAAAATTTGAAACAAGAGGGACTACATATAATTTAAACTCTGTAGTTAATTAATTAGGATATTCCTCTCTGTTAATTTAATTGACCTCAAGTATGTACGGGCAAAATATATATATGCCACCAACTCTGGTCATAGAGGTTGACTACGAGCAACATTATCCAAATTTAGTGACGCTTTATATTACCTATGGGACCACCAATGATCATATCTTTTTTGTGTGTATATATGAATATGAATGTGACATAATAGGAATTAAGGAGTATAGCATCCAAAGTATGGTTGTTATAGTGGAGCAGGAAAAGAAGTTTCTAACGTCACTTACCACCTCATTCACTTAACCACTCCTAGATATTTGATGTATATGTGAAGCAAATGAAAATTTTGGAGAAGCATACGTTGATCTCAAATATATCTTTCTGTTTCTGTCTAAGAACCTCGTGTCCTATATATACGTGGATTTTACGAGTTATTTAATATGCAAGTTGTTTATCAATTTCAAAGATATGTTTATTAGAAAGAAGTGTACAATATAAGTACACTAGATGTGTTACGCGACGCCTTCCTGAGATGCTTTGGAAGGGTAGCGTAAGGCTAGGCAATCGATGTCAGTACGATTGCCGTCCGCCGACTGAGGTCCCCTCCGCACGCTAGACTAGATTGTCAGTGCCGTGCGGGAAAACCAATTCGTAGGCAACAAGAGAAATGAGAGCAGCGGAAGCTTTGGTTGGATTTTTGATGATGATTGTATTGATGATGAAAAAAGCTATTACAAAGCTAATGCGGTGTCGAGGGGGCGAAGACACCAGTACAGAGAATTGAATGCTTGCTGAAAATGTTTGAATGCTGATACCCCCCTAATAATGCTTAAAAAATAAAAACCCAAATTACATGAGTAGACCTAATGCGAGCTCTAGGAGCACAATGAATATAAAACAGTAAACCTATTCTATATTTACAATGAAAGGAACTTAGTCTTCTATGATGTAGAAATACTAAGTCCAATGGCAGCAATCTTGTCTTGACGGTCAGGGTCCGCGCGCGCGTTGCTGTCT
>MCJB01048116.1:0-50076 GCA_002018475.1 Nicotiana obtusifolia
ACATTTCTTTATTGATACTAACCTATGCAGGACAAATCACCTCGGGCAAAAGGTCACCAAGCGAGAAGACTGAAAGCACGCGCTGCACTCTTTTTCCCTTCGACCGTTTTTGTCCCAATTTGGGTTTTTCGGCAAGGTTTTTAATGAGGAAGCATATATGACGTGCTACTATGTTAAATCTAAGCAACTCTCATTTTGTTCAAATCGATCTCGAGGGGCCGAGATAAAGATTGCTAGGAATCAATGTAAGGGTCAAACGGCCGGAGGAGCCGTACCCTAGTAGAACGATCTAACTCGCCTCCGATCGACAAAGTATACTATTGTACAAATAATAGCAAGATTATTTGATGCCTATATTGACTATCAAACCCAAGGGTTTTTTCTTGTCGTTATTTTGCAAACGGACGATATGCACTAAGGCCAAGGGAAGTAAGACCTAACAAGGCAAACTCTGGAATCAGTTAATCAGGCTAAGGCCCTTTCAAAGAGAGCAAAGCATTAAGGAAATTAAGACCGGTATGGTCAAGTTAAGTTACGGCTAAGACCGAACCATGTGAAAATTTTTACTTGGTCAAATCTAATTACGGCTAAGGCCGAACCATATGAAAACTCCTACTGAGTCAAGTCAAATCACGGCTAAGGCCGAATCAGATGAAAATAAATATTCTTGCTCGATCAAACCAATTCACGGCCAAGGCCGAATCAATTCAAAACTTAACATATGATCGAAGTTCGAACGGAGAACAAAACTTCGGTTTGAAGTCTGAGATCGAATTTATCTGATAAGGGTCAAAAATTCTTACTGAGGCATGACCTCGATCCCTACAAATTTAAGGGTTGAAAATAGAACAATCGATAACTTGAGCGAGGCCAAGGCCAAATCGACTATCGCTTTGAACGAAGCTACAACTTAAACCATTTCTAATGTGTTTTGAGTTCGTTTCAGGATTGAAGCCCGGTTAATTGTTGATAGATCATGTATGATATTGTGCCAAGACAAAGGATCATAGTACATAACAATTGCAGAAGAAAAGGCGAATTTATATATATGTCCAATCATATAAGGAGGGGAAATTACATGGTTCAAACAAAAGGAAATAAAAACGACATCAGTCGGAGCCATCCTCGAACTCTTCCGGAAAGATTTTTCTTCTCAGTTCATCTTCGGCTTTGGGTGCCTCAGCTATGTCGGGAGATAGATCGAGACCTCGGGCTTGGAGCTCCTCGAGGACGGTCAGGCGAGTCTGGCACTGAGTGTATTCGGCTAACGCCTTCGAATGCTCGTTAGCCGCCTCGGCATCGGCTTTATAATGGGCTACCAGATCATCGGCCGTGGCCTTAGCATCAGCAGTCTCCGCTTGCGCCTCCTTAAGTCGAGTGGATAGGGTCGCCCGGTCGAGGCCGAGTGTTTCAATTTCGAGGCGTTGAAGTTCTTTATCTTTGAGCAAAGCCTCGATTCGCTCTTGAAGAGCCGTTTTCTCTGCACTCATATGTTTAACTTGGGTTTTCCACCGGCTCAACTCGGCCTTGGATTCATTGAGTTCGGCCTAGAGCAGATCCGACCGTCTATTCATCGGTTCCACCCGATCAACGCAGGAGGCATACTCCTTCCTTAAGAAGTTTAATTCAGCCTGGAAGCCCGACATCCGGTCCTCGAGATGGCGACGTCGATCTAGCTCCTGTTCCATCCCTTCCTTGACACGGAGAATCATCTCATGGTATAGCACCGAAGACTGCAAACAAGTCAAGCCAGAAATTGTTAGTTACGAAGTCGAAATATTAACACAAGAGTAAAACGAGTAAGAAGACGTACCCTGTTCGCTGCCTGTTGGGCTTCGTTGAATAGACAAGCCCAGTCCACAGCTTGCATGTCAGCCCGGTCTTCCTCCGTTACTATACTGTGAAGGTAACTCGCTATACCTACCGGGGGGCCCAATGCCCGAGCGTCTTCGGGGATGGCGAAAGTTATTATCCTCTTTCGCTCAGGGTCCGAGCTGGGAGCAGGAAATTTGTCAACTAGTTTAACACCAATCGACATCCTACTTGACTCGGCCGGGGGACTCTTTCTTGGGACGTCGAGGCCAAAGGTATCGGACGATGGCACCCCGTCAAAATATCCCTCGAAGGTCCCCGGCATGGCCGGTACTCCACCCGGCTTCTGTACCCAAGCATCGTGAGTCTCCTTCAGAGACGTCTCGGAGAAGGAGGGCGAGTGAACTGTTCCGGGAACATCAGAAGGTTTCTGTATCGGCGCCGGCGTCCCAGTTTGATCTCCGACCTTTGTCCCCGCATCATCTCGAGAAGTATTAATCCCTTCCACCATCGGCTCGGGGACTCCCTGAGTAGGCTTGCGGCGCACAAGCTCAAAGCCTTCCTCCTCCTCCTCCGAATGGTCACTCAGAGAAATGTTGGGGTCGGTGAAGGCGACTTTTCGGGCCAACATTTCTCTTCTCCCCTTTTTCTTATCGGGCTCGGCCTGTTCGGGAGCCTCTTTTCTCTTCTTCCCTCTTTCCTTCACCAACGTGGGAAGGGGTCGAGGAACTGCCCCACCAGTAGCTGCCGATCTCAACTCGACATCCTTGGAAAGACCTACAAAACGTACTTTCAAGGCTAAGTGTTGATATCGATTTATTTTGGGGATTTGAATTAAAGAAACTTACTGTGGTTTTTGGCTTCCCATAGTCCTTTTGAGATTTCCCTCCAGGCCCGTTCAGAGTAAGTTCGCTGGGCCGCAATCTTCCTGACCCATTCTTCCAAATCCTTAATCGCGGCCGGAGTTTGGGAAACGGCTACGCATTAAAAGCATCGGTTACATATAAAAGAACAATAATGGAAGGAAAATATAGAAAGAGATACTTACGTTTTATATTCCATTTCTCGGGAAATGGCAAGCAATCGGCGGGGATCAAGTCGGAGGTCTTAACTCGGACAAATCTGCTCATCCACCCCCGATCCCTATCCTCGTCAATGCTTGAAAAGGGAGCCTTGCTAGCTCGCCGAGCCAGTTTAATCAAACCCCCTCGAAACATTCGGGGGCTGTACAATCGAAGCACATGGTCAAGTGTAAAAGGATGATCACCCTTGACCTTATTTACAAAAAATCGGAAAAGGTAAACAATTCGCCACATGGAGGGGTGAATTTGACCTAAGGTAACCTCGTACCTCCTACAAAACTCTACGATTATTGGATCTGCAGGCCCAAATGTGAATGGATAGGTGTACACACTAAGGTACCCCTCTACATGTGTGGTGATAGCTTCGTCCGGGGAAGGGATCACCACATCTTTGTCAGCCCAATTGCATTCTGCTTTCACCCTCTCGAGATGTTTATGGGTGATCGAGCTAATATAGTCCGAAACGGGTTCACCCCGACCAGGCACCGACGAGGCCTTTTCGACCTTAAAATCATAACTGGTGTGACACCCTACGGGGATGAAAGCCTTCAATGGAGGCTCCGACGAAGGTTCTTCAGCACGAACCGTCTCAGCCTCGTCAACAGACTGAGCGGGGGAGTTTTGCCTTGTAGGAACTGACTTTGAGGTTTTCGCCATTAGTGTAGTAGAAGCAAGAACTAAAGGAAACTTCAGAAGGTTTAAAGGGTTTTTGGAAAAGAGGATCAAGGAAGAAGATGGTAAAAGGCAATAGAATGAAAGTAAAGAATTAAATGCACGGTGAAAAAAGGGTATTTATACCTTGCCAAAGGCGGCGGCACCAAACACGAGGCGCCCAAGCATTAAATGCACGCATTAAATGACTGCATGAAATGACTGCAGCAGGTACGGTGTTCTGTGATGATTACCCACATTGGTACTCGCGTACGTCACGATCCTGTCGTCACGGCGAGTTCTTCTTTTGGATATATTAGTTGAAGACTCTGTCCACGTGGCGTGATCAGTGCACATATATCGATTACCGGCCCCATGAAATCGAAGAGAAGAAATTCATATCGTTTCTTGTCCTTACTCTCCAATAAACGAGGGGACTATCTGTATTGGGTCAGGTATAATTAAGAGAAATCGGGCCGGATATGATCGGGTAGGCCACAGTCGAGGGAAGACAGGACGGGTATGGTACGAGGCCGAGCTAGTTCGGTCCGGGATCAGAAGTTGGGCACGTGGATAGGGGCAGCCAAGATGAGACGACCGATATAGCTAACCGAGGAACATTTGGAGATCGAAGATCGGCCTCAAACCGTATATCTCGCCATTCACCGGATATATCGCGGGAGTAATTATCTCAACCATTATAACCGTTGTGCCACGATTTGAGGAGATTCAATCCCGGATTTAAGGGGATTTATCTTGTAATTAGTTACCTACCTTTTTGGGAATTCTCATTTTTGCCTATAAGAGGCGTTCTGATTCACCATTGTAACGGACAACATTTTCTGAAAACAAAGTTAATATATTCTGGCTATTTCTTATCACTTTTACTGTTCTCAAAATGCTCCATTCGCCGTTCATCGGAATATTTCCCCATTTCTCATAGTTCATCGCCAATTTGCAGTTTGACTGCCCTTTTATTATCATAATATTTTAATTGCTTTTGCCATATTTTCATTTAGTATCAAACTGGTTCACAAATCCTTAGCGCCATGAATAAATTCAATTGTTATCCAGTTTTAAGGGTAAACAATATCCATCCCTTATGTTATCATCAGATCTTTACAGTATACTTCCTCTGTTAACTATCCATTGGTAAATCTAGTAGTTGAAAAGTTCATTGTTTGTTCTTGCTGTTTGGATGCTTTCTCCA
Organism: Nicotiana obtusifolia; assembly: GCA_002018475.1. Classification (NCBI taxonomy): domain Eukaryota; kingdom Viridiplantae; phylum Streptophyta; class Magnoliopsida; order Solanales; family Solanaceae; genus Nicotiana; species Nicotiana obtusifolia. Next base: position 4,756 of record MCJB01048116.1, read on the forward strand.
GTAGGATGTTAAAATGTTTCTACACATACTATTTAAACTGATTAGTCATACGCAGTTGCTAGATTAACAGATAACAATCTCTTGATGCAATGTTGATAAACATGTAAAGATTTAACTTTAGATTCTTAGTTAAATACACACATTTCTATTTCAAATTATTTCTATCTTTCAAAAATCCCCCAAGATTCATCTCAACATTTTCCCTTGAAGTTGTTTGTAAAATGGAAGATAGTTTTGTGGAATTAAAAATGACCTCAAAGGAAGATTAATGTGCTATAAACAAGATTGGACTAGTGGTCTGAAGGCAGGCTTAAGGTACAGTTTTCTTTTTTATCTTTTATAGGATGCCATTAACTCTCAACTTGTTTTTTAATAAATTTTGATTTCTCGCCCCCAGTACCTACATATTTTTCGGTTCAGCAATTCCAATCATATCATTTGAAAAGAAGTAGTGTTATGTTCTTTTGTTTACACAAGTATATTGACAAGTTCAATGGGTTCATGGCATTTACACTTCATTTGTTACCTGTAGATGGGTTAATAACTGCTGTTCAGACTCTGGCTTCAACTGCATTATGTGGGATTATGCACTCTATCATTGGAGTCCAACCCCTCTAATTCGATTATCAACAGGTTTACACGTGTTGCTGGGGAACTATTCGGCCTTCTTATTGCTATGCTTTTCATGCAGCCAGCAATCAAAAGTAAGAGGAAGATATAGGAGTAGTTCATTTTCTATCTTCTTTTTTGTTGTTGTCAATGTCAGGGTGCTGAAATTCATGCATAGTTGCACAAGGTTTAGATAATATGATATGACAACTTCAGGAAATAGGGCAATCAAAATAATGGCCGAGTTCTGTTGGGTTGTAGGGACTGGTTTATGAATTTCAAATTTGGCAGAGTTCCAACCTTCATGGAGGTTTGCAAATGGGAAGTTTGCATTCATTTGGTCTTCCACTCACAATACTATGGAGCCGAAAGGCAAGATCTTGGCGATGATATGGCTCTGGTGAGATCACTTGTAAAAACCATATATGGGTATTGTTTTCAGCCTCTCCCTTCTATCCTCCTTCATTTAAAGAGGACCAGATGGAAATATTGTATGATTTTCATTTACCCGAATGAACGTCTTTGCAAATGAGGTTAGTTCAAGATATGATTTTATACGATAGAAATCGAGCTCGCCTATTACATGACAGACCGGGGACAAAAGATAATGGATTGAAGATCGATCCCGGACTCCATCGAACCTAAGCACGGGGCTGGAACCTGTGTCTTTAAGATTATCGAGTTTGTAACCTTGGAACTGAATCCGACTCCAAATTAGCTCAAGAAAACATTATCAAACCAAAATAACGGAAGGCCGAAATATCCGTAACTGTCGGAGATCACGGCAGGAATCTCGGCACGTATCAATGAAATCGATTAATTAGCAAATCTTGAAATTTTTTACCTTATATAGAATTGCACCTAAAGTAAGACTCCTCTACTATATAATTTTTTGCAAAGGACATGGTAACATGCATCCCAAAGCAATAAGATTATCATTTCTAGCCATTATTATCCCATCTCTCTGCTCTGGCACCGATTGCAGCATCTTTAACTCGAGGGTGACCAACCTTCAAGGCCAAGATTGTTCAACCTGCGTGGTTTGCATTTACTTTTTTATCATTTATTTCAATTTAAATCCGATTTCTCATTTTTGTATCAAGTTAGGTCACGTATTCTTAAAACTACGTATAAATTCAATTGTTACCCGATTTTAAGGGTAAACAGTTTGGCACCCACCATGGGGCTAAGGATAATAGTGGTTATTTAATACAAATCTCCATAACATACACTGCTTTACATTTTCTCTTTGAAGTGTCTTTGATTCCAGGCTAAAATACAAGAATGTCAAACTCTAAATCAGCACCTCTGCATGTTGATAACGAGTCCGGTCACCAAGGTGAAAATAACAACTTAGCGCCTGGTAACTAGATACCGCCTGCTGATCCCACTGGAATTCGGATCGCAGATCCGATTGACGCTAATTCGCATGTTGGTATCGATGCAAACTTGGCTACTGACCTTGAAAATAGTGTTCATGGAGGAGCCCGATCGGCAACTCGAGTCACACAAAACGTTGAAGGAGAGGGAATCAGCATACGAGTGATCTTCGAAATGTTGCAGGCTCAACAGGCGGCGTTAGCTCGATTACAGAACCAAAGCCGTGCACCGAGCAGGGTTGAACCCGATCCTTCTCGGGGAATCACCCACAGGGATGAACCAGTTGTAGAAAGGTCAAACGAACATGAATCGGGGGCTAACTCAGAGATTATAAAGATGCTCGAGGAGCTGACAAAACGGATAGAATCAGGGGAGAAAGAACATTGAGGCTAACGATAAAAAGGTGAAAACCTACATCTCCAGGGTAGACCAAATCCGAGGAGCACCTCCGATATTGAAGGGACTGGATTCCAGGAAGTTCGTGCAAAAACATTTTCCATCAAGTGCGGCTCCGAAGCCGATCCCCAAGAAATTCCGTATGCCTGAAATACCCAATTATAACGGAATAACCAAACCCAAACGAGCATGCACTTCATGCACATGCGCCATCAAAGGAAACGACTTGGAGGATGACGAGATCGAGTCCGTCTTACTGAAGAAATTCGGAGAAACCTTGTCAAAGGGAGCCATGATATGGTATCACAACTTATCCCCTAATTCTATTGACTCATTTGCTATGCTTGCAAATTCTTTTGTAAAAGCACACGCTGGGGCTATTAAAGTCAAAACCAGGAAATCGGATCTCTTCAAAGTGAGGCAAAAGGATAATGAAATGCTCAGAGAATTCGTATCTTGATTTCAAATGGAACAGATGGACTTGCCACCGGTCGTTGATGATTGGTTGCTCAAGCTTTTACTAAGGGTCTTAATACTCGAAGCTCAGTGGCTTTACAACAGTTAAAGCAGAACTTAATAGAATATCCAGCTGTTACATGGGCTGATGTGCATAACCGATATCAGTCGAAAATCAAAGTCGAAGATGGCCAACTCTGGGCCCCTTTGGGGCTGTTTATCCCGTCAGAACCCTTGACAGAGTCAAGAGAGACATTGATCGTGAACCGAGACCAAACAGGGATCGGTGTTAGCCATATAATGGAGATTGAAGAGGCAGTGGGTCTGGGAAGAACTCCATGAGAAACGAAAGGAGAAATGACCGAGGTCAGAGCAACCAGGGGCTCATGACCAAAAACGGCTTCGACAGCTCCATCGGGCCTAAAGAAGCACCTAGGAAGCAAAGTTTTATGTAATCAAAGGAGACATGAGATACAACGCTTTGTCCGGAAGGCCATGGATCCACATCATGAGGGCGGTGACTTCGACGCTGCACCAGGCACTGAAATTTTCAACACCTGACGGGGTCAGAACAATCTTCGGAGAAAAGCCGGCTACGAAGGAAATGTTCGGTCGAGGAGGTAATACCAACATCTATAGTGTCAACATTGAAGGGCCCAAACTAGGTGGTAAATAGCGGGGCCAAATAACAATCACTGATACCATCTTCGGCAGATTCAGGTAAACAAGAGGAAGCCGAGGATGATGATTATGGGGTTCCCAGAACTTCTATAGCCCCCGATGATTCCGACGCCACTAAATTGACGGTCGAGGAGCTGGAACAAGTCATGTTGCGAGAAAGCTTGCCCGATCTAAAGGTATACCTGGGCACGGGCTAAGTTCTAAGCTCAGGGAAAAACTCATTCAAATTCTTATAACTAACGATGATTTGTTTCGCTTGGTCCCACCTCGATATGACAGGAATCCCGCCAGATATAACCACTCACAAGCTAAGCCTGGGCTCGAAATTTCACCCGGTTAAACAGAAGGGGAGACCCCAATATGAGATAAAGCATGCTTTCATCAAGGATGAGGTATCTAAACTTCTTAAAATAGGGTCAATTGGGGAGGTTAAATACCTGGATTGGGTAGCAAATTTAGTGGTAGTCCCTAAAAAAGGGAATAAATTAAGAATTTTTGTAGACTACAAAGATTTGAATAAGGCATGCCCCAAAGACTCTTTTACTTTGCCTAACATTGACCGTATGATCGATGCCACGGCCAGCCACGGGATCCTCAGTTTTCTTGATGCTTATTCCGGGTACAACCAAATACGGATGGACCCAGGTGATCAGGAAAAAACTTCTTTCATCACTAATACGACACATACTATTATAACATAATGTCATTTGGATTAAAAATTGCCGGTGCCACTTACCAACGCCTAGTAAATCGGATGTTCGAGGAACAAGTAGGAAAATCAATGCAAATTTACATTGACGACATGTTAGTTAAGTCCCTGCGAGCAAAGGACCATTTAAAAAATTTGCAAGAAACCTTCAGCATATTGAAGCAGTATAATATAAAGCTGAACGCAGAAAAATGTGCATTTGGATTTGGGTCGGGTAAGTTTCTCGGATTCATGGTATCCAACCGGGGAATCAAAATCAATCCCGATAAAAGCAAAGCCATTGTAGATATCATGGTCATGGACAATGTAAAGGCCGTGCAAAGGCTAACCGGGCGAATAGGCGCCCTAGGGCGATTTATTTCGAGGTCGTCCGACAAGAGCCACCGATTCTTCGCACTATTGAAGAAGAAGAACAACTTCTCGTGGACCCCGGAATGCCAATGAGCTTTGGAGGAACTCAAGAGGTATTTATCAAGCCTGCCTTTGCTTCATATACCGAAGACAGACGAATAACTGTACTTGTACGTGTCTGTCTCGGAGATAGTGGTAAGTGGAGTCCTAGTTCGGGAAGAACAAGGTACGCAATTTCCAATTTACTATGTTAGTAGGATCTTAGGTGAGGCCAAAACTAGGTACCCTCACCTGGAAAAACTGGTGCTCACTACGCTAAGCACCTCTAGGAAGCTAAAACCGTACTTCCAATGGCACCCCATGTTTGTCGTAACTACTTACCCATTGAGGAACATTATGCATAAGCCCAAACTATCGGGTCGATTGGCCAAATGGGCCATAGAAATAAATGGGTACGATATTAAGTATCGACCTCGAACCGCCATTAAGTCTCAAATTTTGGCGGACTTTGTGGCCGACTTTACACTAGCCCTAATACCCGAGGTTGAAAGAGAGTTATTGGTTAACTCAGGAACTTCCTCGGGAATTTGGACCCTCTTCACGGACGGCGCCTCAAACGCAAGAGGGTCCGGACTTGGCATCGTACTAAAGCCACCAACAGGTAATATAATTAGACAATCTATTAAGACTGTGAAATTGACTAACAACAAGGCCGAATATGAGCCATGATTGCAGGCCTTGAACTAGCCAAGATCTTGGGGGCGGAGGTGGTCCAAGCCAAGTGCGACTCGCTCCTTGTGGTAAACCAAGTCAATGGAACATTCGAGGTAAGAGAAGAAAGAATGCGAAGGTACTTGGACAAATTACAAGTGACATTACATTGGTTCAAAGAATGGACTTTGCAACACGTACTTCGGGATCAAAACAGCGAGGCCGATGCCCTTGCTAATTTGGGGTCATTGATCGAAAACGACGAGTTCAACTCGGGAGAAGTCGTACAATTTATGAGATCGGTAGTGGAAGAAGGCCACGCTGAGATCAACTCGACGAGCCTAACTTAGAACTGGAGGATTAAGTATGTGAAATATCTTAGATCCGGTAAACTACCCTCAGATCCAAAAGAGTCGAGGGCCCTGCGTACAAAGGTGGCACGATTTAGCTTATCTGAAGATGGAACCTTGTTCAGAAGAACGTTTGATGGCCCACTTGCAATATGTCTAAGGCCGGGTGATACTAAATATGTATTGAGGGAAATCCACGAAGGTACTTGTGGAAATAATTCAGGCGCCGAATCGCTGGTTCAAAAAATAATCAGAGCAGGTTATTACTGGGTCGACATGGAAAAAGATGCAAAGGGGTTTGTTCAAAAATGTGATAAATTCCAAAAGCACGCTCCGATGATCTATCGACCCGGGGAGCTGCTGCATTCAATTTTGTCACCATGGTCGTTCATGAAGTGGGAAATGGACATCGTTGGCCCTCTTCCATGGGCAACTGGTAAGGCTCAATTTATATTGTTTATGACTGACTATTTTTCATATGCCGGTTTGGAATGCCAGCCGAGATTGTATGCGATAATGGGAAACAATTCATCGGAAGCAAAGTAACCAAATTCCTTGAAGACCATAAGATGAAAAGAATCCTATCGACACCTTATCACCCTAGTGGGAATGGAGAGCCTGAATCTACCAACAAAACCATACTTCAAAACCTTAAAAAGAGATTAACTGACACCATAGGAAGATGGAAAGAAATATTACCCGAAGTCCTGTGGGTATACCGTACAACCTCGAAGTCCAGTACCGGGGCTACCCCATTTTCTTTAGTTTATGGTGCCGAAGCTTTGATATCAGTCGAGGTTGGGGAACCAAGTACCAGATTCTTATATGCAACAAAGGAATCGAACCACGAAGCTATGAGTACGAACCTGGGGCTATTAGATGAAAGGTGTGAAGTCGCCCTTGTCCGGTTGGCAGCCCAAAAACAGCGGACTGAAAGATATTATAATCGAAGGGCCAACCTTCGACACTTCAATACCGGGGACTTGGTACTAAGATAGGTCACGCTAAGCACCTGAAACCCGAACGAAGGAAAATTAGGGCCGAACTGGGAAGGACCGTACCAAATTATCGAGATCACCGGAAAAGGATCCTACAAGCTCGGAACAATGTATGGAGAGCAACTGCCAAAGAACTGGAATATAACTCACTTAAAATGATATTACTGCTAAGGTATGGCTCCGTTCTTCCTTTTACTTGCATCTTAAACTAACCCCTACAAGTAACCAACAAGGGACGGTACGAGATTTTAGGTCTGAAAGCACGCGTTGCACTATTTTTCCCTTGAGCCGATTTTGTCCCAAATGGGTTTTCCGGCAAGGTTTTTAACATAGAAACAAGTAAATTGTACTAACTTAGAATTGAAGGCCGGCAATGAACCGGTGATGATGATCATAACAAGCCTTCGAGGCCTCTCTTCAGTCAACCCCGAACGCTGGGGGGCATTAACCTTCGATATCGACTTTGGCATGGAAAGAGACTTCGGGATTGAAGGGTCTCAATCGATAGGATTCAATATAAGAGCCAAATGATCGAATGAATCGTGCTCACAAAGACTGCTTGAACACTGAGACAAAGCATGTACACATACATTAATATTCTGCACACGAACAAAGAGAAGTCTCTTCCCTGCAAACAACCTTTTTTTCTTTGAAATATTTTCCTTTACTTTTTTTAAGGAATTCCCTACTTTCGATCCCCTAAGGGAAATGAGCCCAAGGGCCGCCATAACCGAAGTTCAAATAATCATTCTGTCTCTCGGGGACTGCCGTCCGAAAACAAACTCGGACGGTCCAATCTATTAGACCTCGGGGGTATAAGACCTATTAGGAAACCCCTAATTTTAAAGGCCACGACCGCCTCTACTCGGCGACTGTTATCTTAGGCAAGCTCGAATAACTTGGGAAAGCAAGCTCACTGGGCGACACCCAAACTAAAAGGCTACGGCTATGTTAACACGACTCGGAGATGTCTGATATCCATAACAAAAACAAGGCATTCAAAATGAACTATTTTCATAACCGTTTCCAAAGGCTACCCTCGACAGCTTGGGGAAAGTAAACTTTCGGTCACACCGAACCCCCCACTACTTTAAAACAAAATAAAGTTGAAGGAAAGGGTTCTTCGAGTCTCTAAAGGAAAACCTACTATTACATGCTAAGGCATTTAGATCTTTGCAAATAAAAATAAACAAGGCAGAGAGAAAATTTGAAAGCTGTTGAAGGGAAAAGGCCTTAAATTCATAAAATAGAAATTTCTTTCACAAGGGTCGAATAACCAGATGAGAATTTGTACAAAGGCCAAACGGCCTCAACAAAAATACATAAAACAAAGACATCTAAAAAGCCTAAGGGGCCTAGTCTTCACCGGGAGCCACGTCATCACCTTCGGGGCCTCCGTTGTCTTCGGGCTCATCCAAATCTTCAGATACCTCGAAATCCTCCTCCTCGGCATAAGCAAGCTTCCTGGCCTTGGCATCGGATACCTTGACATTCTCGATTTTGGCCAACAGGTCAAAACCCTGAGCTCGAGCTCCCTCGACGGCCTCCCTTCGGGATTGCCACTTCATGTCTCCACCAAGTTTCTCACTTGATCGTGAGCCGCCTCGGTATCGGCCTTATGCTGGGCCACCCTCTCATTTTCCTCGGCCTTGACCACACTAATTTCCGACTTGGCCACATCAAGTTCCTTGGCTAGATTTTCTTGGCCGGAGATCGCCGAGCTCAGTAGAGACTAAAGTTCCTCGATCTTTTTGACCTGTACCGAGGCCTTTTCTTTTGCAGCCCGGAGCTAGACCTCAGTTGAAGCCATTTGTTCTCAGGAAATTTCCTCTTTCGAGGCCAGGCGATCCATGTTTTTGTTCCATTATTCAACCTCACCTTTCACCGTATCCACCTCCGCTCGGAGCTGCTCGATCTGGTCAAGTTTGTTTTGAACCTGCAGGTTCGGGTTATTAGCCACTGTTTCTGAATCATCGTCACTAACTTCAAATACTTGTCTTACCTGCTCGACCAGGTCGGCATGCTCCTTCTGTGCCTCTTCTAGCTCGGACTGGAGCTTCTCACTAAGGAGCTTGTAAGCATCCTTCTTCTCAATAAGTGCCCGGGTTTCAGCCTTGTGCTGGTTTAACTCTTCCCCATACTGGAGAAAAGTTTTGTGATGAAGAATCAAGGCCTGCGAACACAGAGAAGGATATAACAATTGTTTGCAAATTAATCTAAGTACACAATAAAAAGGCACTCGAAGTTACCCGATTCAACACCTGTTGAGCTTCCTTGAAAAGACAGGGGGCCTCCACCTCGTCCCTTTTGGCCTGATCCTTTTCGGTCACCAGGCATCGAAGATAGCTGGCAACCCCCATGGAGGCGGAGAGAACCCGAGCATCCTCCGATATGGATATGATGATTGGCCGCTTTCGGTCGGGATCTGCACTTGGGGTTGGGAACCGATTTACTAATATTAGACTCGAAGAAGTTCCGCCGGCTCCTGAAGACGGCACCTTCTTTGGTACCGGTAAGTATCCTAACCCGGTAACATCCTCCGAGGTGGTAAAATCTAAGCCATCAAAGAAGTTGTTGAAGGAATTTGCCACCCCTTGAGGCCCCTCATTTGGGTGTCCTTTTAGCATCTGAGCCTCATTTATTATGGAGTTGGTGAATGATGGTGACCCAGAAAGATCTATCACCCCAGGCCCATCCTTCAAGGAATTTCCCTCAGCCTGAGGAGTACCGGCCATGGTCTCCTTGTCGGCCTCCGCAGCTCGAGCCAAAATGGCCTCGTCCTTCCTTGTTTAGGAGGCCTCAGCCACTGCCTTCTCATCGGCTATCCTGGTTTGAGACAGCTCGACACCACTTCTCATGCGAGTCATCAGCTCGGAGTCTTCTTCTTCTTCATTGAACTCATTCCTCAGTCGACTGAGTGAATCTGATGGGACCTCCCCGGCGCTGGCGCTTTCTTTGGATTTGCGCACCAGCCTCCTTTTTGGTTTTTTCTTTATCCTGCCTCGGAACAAATGGTTTGGGGAGGATGTCTTCACTACCGGACAGGGGCCTCATGTCAAATCTTTGGGAAGACCTATGAAGGAAGAAAAAGTGAGAACGACTACAGCTAAGAAAACTAAGTGTTAATTCACTCAGTAGAGAAATCTCACCGTGAGCACGAGCCTCCCACCGGACCTTCGAAAGTTCGCGCCACGCGCTCTTGGAATAGGGTTTTTTCAACACGATACCCTCGACCCACTCTTTGAGTCGAGGAACTGCATCCGGCATCCGAGCAATAGTTTCATCACAAAGAATCGATAAGAAGAAGGGCAAAGGGAAAGTGATAAACAAAATTTTAAAGGCAAGTTTATACTTATGCTTCATGTTCCATTTCTCAGGAAATGGCATGTCCTTGGTCGGGACTAGGTCCGAGGTCCTTACTCGAACGAATTGGCCCAACCAGCCTTTGTCCCAATCTTCGTCGATGCTCGAGAACAAGGCCTTACTAGCCCGACGAGCAAGTTTTATTAGCCCCCCTCGATAGAGTCAGGGACTGTACGGACGTATGAGGTGATCGATGGCAAAAGGACACCCTTCGAGTTTGCTCACAAAGAAACGAAGGATGAATCTGCCAGAGAGTCACCTCATACCTTTTGCAAAAGGCTATAATAACTGGATCTAAAGGACCCAGCGTAAAAGGGTAAGTGTAAACACTTAAAAAACCCTCCACGTGGGTGGTGATCGATTCCTCGGGGGTAGGGACCACTACGAGATTATCGACCCAGTTATAGTCATCCTTGACCTTCTCAAGGACATTGTCCGTGACCGAACATATGTACCTTGAGACTGGCTCGCACCGACCCGGTACTGAGGAGGTTTTCTCAACCTTGAAATCGGCTTCGGTTGGGCGCCCCGCACGGGCGAACATCTTTAGAGGGGGTTCTAGTGTCGGTTCTTCAATGACAGCAGACAAAACGCTCTCAGACGGTCTCGAGGAAGAGGGGATTTCTTTTTGAGGAACGGATTTTGAAGTCTTTGCCATTGCTTCTAAATAGAGGAGAAAAGGAGGTTCTAATAAAAGAGGAGGTGTAATTAGCAGATAACATATGAAAACTTTCAGAAAACCAGAAAGGAAGAAGTTTTAAACTTAAGTTTTCAGAAGATGAGAGTGATGAAGTTTTCTTAAAACAGAAGAGAAAATGTTTGAACGTAAAAGTTCTAATACATGGGTGAAAAGAGTATTTATAGTTTTCTCAAACGGCGGTTTGCACCCTGAAGTGCCAGACCATTAACTGACACACATTTAATGCCTTGAAGACTGGACCGATAGGACGTTTCGGTTATTATTATCACTTACGTCATAAATTCGTCGTCATTTGTCAGAGTGAGAATCAGAAGCTCGTATCGCTTACTCTCCGAAAAATAAGAGGATTTGACATCATGTTTTTTTTACGTCATGAATCTGAAGCTCAAATTGTTTCTCATCATTTACTCTCCAAAAAATGAGGGGACTATCTGTATACGGTAGAAACTGAGCTCGCCTATTGCATGACAGATCGGGGATGAAACATAATGGATTGAAGATCGATCCTGGACTCCATCGAACCTAAGCACGTGGTTGGAAGCTGCTTCAAGATTATCGAGTTCCTAACCACGGAACTGACCCCGACTCCAAATTAGCTCGAGAAAACATTATCAAACCAAGTTAACGGAAGGCCAAAATATCCGTAACCGGTTGGATATCACGGCAGGAATCTCGGCACGTATCAACGAAACCGATTAATTAGCAAATCATGAGATTTTTTACCTTATATAGAATTGTACCTAAAGTAGGACTCCTTTTACTATATAAAGAGGGTCTATTTTTTGCAAAGGTCATGGTAACACACATCCCTAAGCAATAAAACTGTTATTTCTAGCCATTATTATCCCATCTCTCTGCTCTGGCACCAATTTGCAGCATCTTTGACTCAAGGGTGACCAACCTTCAAGGCCAAGATTGTTTAACCTGCGTGGTTTGCATTTACTTTTTTATCATTTATTTCAATTTGAATCCGATTTCTCATTTTTGTATCAAGTTAGATCACATATCGTTAAAATCGCGTATAAATTTCAATTGTTATCCGATTTTGAGGGTAAAGAATGATATTTGTCCCTTTTCCAAGTTGGCTTCGAGGCTTCATAGCAGATTACGGAGTTCCACTAATGGTTATAATCTGGACGGCTGTGTCTTATATTCTTGTTTAAAAGTGTTCCAAACAGGTTTCAAAGACGACTCTTCAGTCCAAATCCATGGTAACCTGGTGCCTTTGAGAATTGGACAATGATAAGGGCATGCAACTTGTTTACCTTTAAAATGGATAACAATTAAATTTGTATGCAGTTTTAAGGATATGTGAATTGATTGAACAAAAGTAATAAAAAATGTTAGATAAACGAATTAAAGATAAGTTAAATAACCAAACCAGTCGTGACATTGAGTCCATGCTCGGATTTAAGCTTAACAATAGTTTTGCCCTCGACCGAACCATCGATTCGAAGCAAAATACGTCTGAAGGACTATGATTAAAATAAGAATCTTTCAATAGCTAGAAAGTAGAAAAATAATTTTGTATTGCCTTGATATGCGTGTTACAATGTGTCCACCGAATAAGAAACTTCCCTTTTATATAGTAGGAAAGTTTTACCCCTAGTACAATTTTAAAAAAGATAAAAATCCTCCTTGTACATCAATCACTGATATGTTACCGGCATTAGGTGAGATCCGCACCGTGATATCCGGTTGGGTACGAATATCACGACCCTCTATTACTGTGTGCAACCGTTTGTAATACTTTTTGAGGTCTTGGAACTCGTTCCGGGTTCGGGAGGTGGCATCTTATCAGACCTAGTGGTGAGCATCCCGTTCCAGCCTCAAACCAAAAAGTTCTCGAATTCGGTCTCTATCTCATACATCCATACTTCGTTTGATTCATCGAGAACCGGGGTGTGTGCTAATCCCCAGTTTACCCGTATACAGATAGTCCCCTCGTTTCTTAGAGAGTAGGTTTGCCGAAACGATAGGGAACGATGGATGAACCCACCGTTCCTTCCTTCGTTCATTACAACTGAGACGACAAATAAGCCGAAACGTCCCATCAGTTGCGTGTAAATCCTAGGCTGGTCGCCTCGGAAAACATTGTGTAATGATTAAAGTTTCTGTTATAAAAGCTTCGACCATTTTTACTTCTTCAACTTTCTGATCCTAGCTTTTATCCTAGAATTCCCTAGCAGCTATCAACTCTTTTAAATCTTTATCTCTTTACCTTTGATCTTCAAATCTTCATAACTGTTCTTAGGTTTTTACCCAGATCTTCTTCCTATCCTCTAACCTTCATACTCTTTACTTGAAACCTCCATATCTTTCCTTCAAATCTTCATATCTTTCCTTCAAATATTCATATCTTCTCCTCAAATCTTCATATTCTCCAGATCACAACGGCCAAGACTTCAGAATCAGTTCATTAATAGGCCGCCTCGTCATCTTCTCACCCGGCCACAGGTATCGATGCAACCATTCCCGAAGTGGTTGTTCCCAAGATGGCTGCTCCTAGGTGGTTTCTCCCGAAGTGTCTGCCACCGAAGTGGCCCCAAAGGCCCCCTTAAAAAGCTTTATTCTCGGGGGCTGTTCAATTGCTGACAACTTCAAAGTTGAAAAGGCCTCATCCAAGCAAGACCGAGGTGAAGGGGCATCGAGATATATATGCTTTCTCACCGAAGATACCGTTCCCATTGTCTTAGAGGACTGTAAATGGGGAGGTAAGGACGTGGTGTCCCCGGGCCTGAGGACGATATCACCACTCATGTGGTGGGGTATTTAAGTTCTTACACTTATCCCTTTACATTGGGCTCGGTGGACCCAATTATTTTAGCCTTTTGCAAGAGATACGAGGTGTGCCTTGTGCAAATCCACCCGTCTCTCTAGAGGACCGTGATCCTCCTTCGTTTCTTTATGAACAACACCGAGTCTCCTCGGTTCACCCTCGACCACCTGTTCCTTCTATACAATCCCCGAACTTTTCGAGGGGGCCAGCAAGGCCCCCTTTTCGAGCATTGACAAGGATCAAGACCGAGGCTGGGAGGGGCACCTTGTTCGGGTGAAGACTGAAGATTTGATCCCTACCGAGTTTCTTTTATTCCCCGAGAAGTTAATTACATCTCGTAAGTGTAATCTTTCCTTAAGTGTCGAGTCTTCTTTGTTCCCTTTCTCACCATCCGTATTTGCGATCATGCAGCTGTTCCTGGCTCAAGGAGTGGATCAAAGGTATCTACAAGCAGATGTCATACTTTGAGAACTCTTGGCGCAAGCTTTCGAAGGGCCGATAGGAGGCCCGTTCTCATGGTAAGGCTCTTCTCAGAATAGTTATTATTTCGCACCGAACTTATATAATGCTAATCCTTCCTCTTTCCTTCGTAAGTTTGCCTATGAGCACCAAACTTAGGCCGCTGAAAGGGGAGGGGGATGCGTCTCCATTGAACCCTTCGTTGCGGGACAACAAGAGGCTTCCGCGGGGGAGAAAGAGGAAAAGTCCCGGGCTCGTAAGCCCAAGAAGAGCACCAACTCCGGGGTGCCTGATTCTAACTCACTTCTCAGGCTCAGGGATGAGTCTGAAAAAGATGACATTTTTGTTGCTCACGGATCGATCCTTGCCGGGGAGCAGGCGGCAGCCGAGGGAGAGAGCCATGAGGTCGACCTCCCTCCAACTCGAGAGGCCGAGATAGAGATGGGGGTTGAGACATCCCGAGAAGCCACTTCTGCACTAAAGAGGCGACCAGTGTAATAGACATCAAGGAGATGCCCTTCTACACTAAGTCCGTGCTTGAGGAGGCCCAATCAAGAAAAGAGAAGTCAAGTGAAGGAGTTCACGGTGCAGATGACCCTCTTCACTCCTTCTTCGATGGCGTGGACATGTCCACTTTGGAAGATTTTTTCGGGCGGGGTGACGTGGAGTCTTGAAGAAGGACGTGTCTTCGGAAGCAGGCGAGTCGAGTTCGAGCCCATAACTGGTGAAGTAGTTTCCTGCTCCGAATATGAACCCCAGCCGCAAGAGAACAGTCATCTCACGGTCACGGAGGATGCTCGAGTCCTATATGCTCCCGTGGGCATAGCCAGCCACCTCTAATGCCTGGTGACCAAGGAGGACCAGGCAAAGATGAACGAGGTGGGCACGTCGTGTCTCTTTAATGAGGCGCAACAGGCGCTGAACCGGGTAAGTAATTAATATTCCCTCTTGAATTCCACTTAGGTTTCGACATTTCTAACTACTTTTGTTGTTTTGCACGACTCAGTACTTCACCATGAGAGCTTCCTCCGGTACCTCTTCGAAATTAGCCAGCTCGATTTCGAGCTTAAGGAGCAGGCCCGAAAAAAGGACATGTTCAAGCTCCTCAGTGAAAAACAGGAGGGGACCTCAAGGACCTTCAGGCCGAGCTGGACAAAACTCAGAAGGAAGCTTCGACCTTGAGGCCGGAACATGCCGACCTGGTTGAAAAGGTAAAGGTCTTTAAAGCTAAAAATGAGGAGCTAGTCATGGTGACTAACAACACAACCTCGCAGGAAGAATAGAAGATTGACCTGATCGACCAACTTCGAGCCGAGATGAACGAGATACAAGCCATGGCCGATGGGTGGAAAACCAAAAATGGACCTGCTGGCTTCGGAGAAGAAAACAACCAAGGAGAAGCTGGCATCGGTAGAGGTCCAACTCCGGGTGGCAAAGGAGAAAGCTGACAAGTGGTTTCTACTGAATGATGATCTTAGAGAACAGCTGAGCTCGACAGTCACAGAGCGGGACGCCCTTAGTAGAGAAAACGAGGCAATGAAGTCCAAGTTGGATACAACCTCCATCAATGCCAAAGAAATGGTCGCCCAATAAAAGGCCAAAGTGGAGGCAGCCGAAGTCCGCCTGAAGGCAAAGGCTAAATATATGAAGCGACTATCCCGAAGAGAGACCCTCGAGGAGATCCACGCCTGAGGTTTTGACTGTCGACTGATATAGAGGAAGCCAAAAGATCTGAGGCCAAGGTGAACAATCTTTACAAGACTGAAGGTGCCAAAGGCTATGATGGTTTCGAGGGCTCGGAGGGAATAGAAGGCTTTAACGGCTCTGGCGACGAGTCGGGCCCTGGTGAAGACTAGGCATTGATGCCTCAGTACTTTTTTAGTTTTTGTCTTATGTACATATTTTTTTTGTTTATTTTGGGGCCGTTTTTATTCGGCCTTTGTAAGTATAATCTAGAATATATATAAAATTTTCCCTTCCTGGCAATTTCGAGTCTTTACTTTTTCCGCATCTTTTCATAATTTCTATTCTTGCAATGTTTCTAATGCCGTAGCATAAAATCAAATGTAGTTTTAGGGTGTTCATTTTTCAGAGGTCTGAATGGAGCATGACTTTGAATACAACTTTGTTTACTTGAGGATTTGAAAGCTCGGTGTAACCAAAAGTTTTCTCGAGATGCTTAAGTGATTGTAGACGATTCTTTTGCTGAGGGTAACCTTTTAGCAGGTTTTGGATTTTTATAAAGGCCTTACTTTCTAATTATGAGCTTCGGATGTCTCTACGTCGTTTCTAGGGCAGTTGCCTTTTGTGTTTAGGCACCGCTTAATAGGTTTGGTGCCTCTGGGATTTAGTAGCCAGGTTGTCCAAACATTTTTCGGATGACAGACCCCGAGTTGGGGTAGCCCTTGGGCTCGATAGTCCTCGAATAGGGGTAGCCCATGGGATCTTAGGATACAGAATTTAAGAGGCAAGAAAATGTGTAATAGCAAGGCGGAACTTTCTTTCATTTATGTGTGTAAAGTATATGATTAGAAACGAGTGAAAGCTTGTGTCATGGCTAAGGTGGACTATGTGGGCATGGTTCACACGGCCATTTGGCCCTTACAATGAAGACTAACCACCGAGCCTTAGCTTCTAACATACAAGGTTTTCTTTTTTCCTTGCTAAATGTTTCCTCATTAAAAACCTTAATCCGAGGGTAATGGCCTCCAATATTCGAGGTCGAACTTGAGAGGGCTCGGATACTGTTGATGCAAAGTGAATGCCCATTGGCCCCGGTTCGAGACCGGTCTTTGATTCTAAGTTAGCATGTTTTACGTTCCCTCGTTAAAAATATTGCCAAAAAACCCATTTTGGGACAAAACCTGTTCAAGGAAGAAAGAGTGCAACACGTGCTTTCAGACCTAATAGCCACATCCATTCTTGAGAGTTAGCTACAAGTGTTAGCCCGATTCATAACATGATTAAATAGTAGTTGAGATCGTACCTAAGCAGTAGTACCATTTTAAGCGTGTAATGTTCCAATTGTTCGGTAGTTGCACACCATTTCCCGCTTTGAGTTTGTATGAGCCTTTGCCGGTAATTCTGATGACTCGATACGATCCTTCCCAGTTCGATCCCAACTTTCCCTCGTTCGAGTTCAGGATGTGTAATGTTACTTTCCTCAACACCATGTCCTCAATCATGAAATATCAAAGGTTGCGTCTTCGGTTGTAATATCTTTCTATCTGCTATTTCTGGGCGGGCAACCGGACTAAAGCTGCCTCACGCCTTTCATCCAATAATTCTAGGCTCATGACCATGGCCTTGCCATTTGACTCTTCGGTTGCATATTGAATCTAAGGCTCGGCTCTCCCACCTCGATTGGTGTCAAGGCTTCGGCCCCGTAGACCAACTAAAATGGAGTGGCCCCGGTACTAGACTTCGAGGTTGTACGATATGCCCATAGGACTTCGGGCAAGATTTCTTTCCATTTCCCTTTGGCATCGGTCAACCTCCTTTTTAGGTTTTGAAGTATGGTCTTGATTGTTGACTCCGCCTGTCCATTTCCACTAGGGTGGTAAGATGTTGATAGTATCTTTTTAATCTTGTGATCTTTGAAAAATTTGTTTACCTTGCTGCCGATGATTTTCTTCCCATTTTCACACACTACTTTGGTCGGTCTCCCAAATCAACATATTATATGGTCCCAGATGAAGTCACTGACTTCTTTCTCCTGGACCTTTTTGAATGCTTGGGTCTCGACCCATTTGAAAAAATAGTCAGTCATAAATAGTATGAATTGAGCTTTACTGGGTGCCCATAGCAGGGGACTGAAGATGTCATCCCCTATTTCATAAACGGCCATGGGGACAGGATCGAGTGTAGTAGCTCTCCCGGTTGATGGATTATCGGTGCGTGTCTTTGGCAACCGTCGCATTTTCGTAGGAAGTCCTTCACATCCTTCTCCATTTCTGTGCAGTAATAGCCGGTCCTAATTAATTTCCGAACCAAAGATTCTGCCCCGTACTAGTATCCGCAAGTGCCTTCGTGAACTTCTCTCAAGGCGTACTTGGTATATCTCGACCCTAAGAATCTGGCCAACGGACTATCGAATGTTCTCTTGAACAATGCCCCTTCGACCAAGCTAAATCTGGTAGTCCTGGTACGCAGGGCTCTCGATTCTTTAGGATCTGAGAGCAATTTCCCAATTTTCAAGTAGTCTATGTACTTGTACCTCCAATTTCAAGTTACACTCATTGAGTTTACTTCGGCATGGCCTTCTTCTACTGCCGACTTTATAAGTTGTACAACTGCTCCCAAACTAAATTCATCGTCATCAACCGAAGACCCTAAGTTGGCCAGAGCATCAGCCTTGCTGTTATGATCTCGAGGCACGTGTTGTAGGGTTAATTCCTTGAATTTATGCAGTGTTATCTATAACTTGTCTAAATACCTTCGCATTCGTTCCTCTTTCACTTCGAACATCCCAGTGACTTGATTTAGCACGAGGAGGGAATCACACTTAGGTTCAACCACCTCGGCCCCAAGGCTTTTAGTCGATCCGAGACCTGCAATCATGGCCTCATCAATTTCACAGTTCTAATAGACTGCCTAACTACATTCCCCGTAGGGGGCTTCAGCATCATACCGAGCTCGGACCCCTTTGCATTCGAGGCACCATTCGTAAAAAGGGTAAAAATTCCCGAGGTAGTCCCCCAGGCTAACAATAATTCTCTTTCGACTTCCAGCACTATGGCCGGTGCAAAGTCGGCCATGAAGTCGGCTGCGATATATGGCAGTTCGAAGTCGATACTCGATATCGTACCCGCTAATTTTGACGGCCCATTTGGCCAACCGACTCGATAGCTCGGGCTTATGCGTGATGTTTCTTACTAGGTAAGAGGTTACTTCACATATGGGGTGACATTGAAAGTACGGTTTCAACTTTCTGGAGGCTCTTAGCATAGCGAGCGCTAATTTTTCTAGGTGAGGATACCTTGTTTCGGCTTCCCCTAGAGTTCTATTGACATAGTAAATAGGGAATTGCGTGCCTTCCTCTTCCCGCACTAAGACTCCACGTACTGTCACCTCTGAAATATTCAAGTAAATATGCAACTGTTCATCCGCCTTCGGAGTGTGGAGCAGGGGCGACTCGAGGGGTACCACTTGAGTTCTTCCAAAGCTTGTTGGCATTCCAAGGTCCAGAAAAAGTTATTCTTTTTCTTCAATTGTGACAAGAAATGATGGCTTTTGTCCGAGAACATCGATACGAACTGACCCAAGGGGGCTATACGCCCGGTCAACCTCTGAACGACCTTGACGTTGTCCATCACGGTGATATCTTCTATGGCTTTGATTTTTTCAGGATTGATCTTGATCCCTCGATTGGATACCACAAGCCCGAGGAATTTTCTGGATTCGACCCCGAATGCGCACTTTTCCATGTTCAGCTTCATATTGTATTTCTTCAATATGTCGAAGATTTCCTGCAAATGTTTCAAATGGTCCTTTACTCGCAGGGACTTGACTAAGATATCGTTAATATAAACTTTTATTGATTTTCCAATTTGTTCTTCGAACATCCGATTTACTGGGCGTTGATAGGTGGAACCGGCATTCTTTAATCCGAATGGCATTACGTTATAACAATAGGTGTCGAACTTAGTGATAAAGGAGGTTTTTTCGTGATCGCCCAGGTCCATCCGAATTTGGGTTTTCCTAGAATAGGCATCAAGAAAACTGAGTATCTCGTGCCCCGCTGTCACATTGATCATCTGATCGATGTTAGGAAAAGGAAAAAGATCCTTGGGGCATGCCTTGTTCTGATCCTTATAATCTACACACATTTTTAGCTTATTTCATTTCTTAGGTACCTCCAGTACGTTGGCTAACCAGTCCGGGTACTTAAACTTCCCAAATGGATCCTATTTTAAGGAGTTTAGATACCTCGTCCTTGATGAAAGCGTGTTTGACTTCAAATTATGGTCTCATGTTTTGCTTAACAGGATGGAACTTTGGGTCCAAACTCAGCTTATGAGTGGTTACCTCTAGCGAGATCCCTGTCATGTCAAGATGGGACCAAGCGAAACAATCTATGCTAGCTATAAGAAATTTCAATGAGTTTTTTCCTGAGCTGGGGAGTTAACCCCATGCCCAGGTATACCTTCCGGTCGGGCAAGTGTTCGATCAATATGACTTATTCCAGCTCTTCGACCGTCGATTTGGTAGCATCGGAATCATCAGGAGTAATGACTGATCTAGGAATTCTGTAATCATCCTCCTCGCCTACTCCTTGGTCTTCTAGTTTGGTCGGGGCCGGTATCGGTGATTGCTATTTAATTTCATCCTTCCTGCCGGCTCCGTATTTTTTGATGTCGAGATCGCGAGCACTGGGATCACCTCGTCCACTACAAACATTTCTTTTGCAGCCGACTGCTTTTCGTAGATCGTCTTGATACCTCACGGCGTAGGTAACTTTAGTGCGTGGTGCAGTGTTGAGGATACTGACCTCATGTTATAAACCCATGGCCTTCCGAATAAGGCGTTATACCTCATGTCCCCTTCGATCACGTAGAATTTCATATCTTGGATTGTCCCCGCGGTATTCACTGGCAAGTTTATTTCTTCTTTAGTAGTTTCGCATGCCATATTAAATCTATTGAACACCTGGGCCGACGATACTATTTGATCTGGTAACCCCCATTGCTTGACGACCCTCGATCTGATGATATTGGCTGAGCTTCCTGGATCAATCAACACACGTTTACCCCGAGATTTGTTGATAAGTACGAATATCACCAGTGCATCACTGTTAGGCTGTACAATGGCTTCGGCATCCTCGTCACTAAACGAAATGGTTCCCTCCGGGATGTAATCCCGGGTGCGTTTTTCCCTCGCGATGGATACTTTAGTGCGCTTTATTATCGGTCCCTGGCGAACATCGACCCGTCCAATGATCATGTTGATGACGTGCTAAGGTTCTTCTTGTTCGGTTTGTATGTTGGAGTCCCTGTTCCTGAAGTGGTTTTTTGCTCGATCACTCAGAAATTCTCGGAGATGCCCATTATTGAACAACCGAGCGACCTCTTCTCTCAACTGTCAACAGTCTTCGGTCCTGTGGCCAAGAGTGCCATGATATTTACACATTAGGTTAGGATCTCTTTGGGTAGGGTCGCATTGCAATGGTCGAGGCCACTTGGTTTCCTTGATGCGCCCAATGGCTGATACGATGCTGGCTGCATCAACGTTGAAGTTATACTCTGATAATCTTGGTGCTTCCCTTCCCCTGAGAGGCCTGTCGAAACCATTTTTTCTCATCAAACTTCGGCCAATGGGCCATCGATCGCTTCTCTTTTTGTTCCTTGTAGAATTGCACCCGAACCCATTTCCCCTTCGATCTGCACTGTATGGTTGGTACCGAACTCGGACCGACCTTGATTCATGATCGACGACTCTCTTAGGCCTGTCGTCGGTTTTGACGGGATAAATGGACCCAGAAGGGGCTCCGAGTTGGTCGTCCTCGACTCTGATTTTTGACTGGTACCAGTTGTGGACGTCGGCCCAAGTTACCGTCGGGTATTCTACCATGTTTTTTTCAGCTGTGAAGCCAAGGAGCTTCGGGGGTTAAATTAGTGAGTGAATGCCTGCACGGCCCAATTGTCCGCAATCGGAGTTAAGTCCATCCGTTCCATTTTGAAATCTTGATACGAACTCCTTGAGCATCCGTTATCCCTTTGCTTAACCTTGAAATGATCTGATTTTCTGGTCTCGACTTTTATGGCCCTGGCATGAGCCTTCACAAAGGCATTTGCGAGCATAGCTACGAATCAATGGAATATGGGAGCAAGTTGTTGTACCATATCATTGCTCCTTTTGACAAAGTTTTCCCGAACTTCTTTAATAACACAGACTCGATCTTGTTGACTTGCAAGTCGTTACCTTTGATGCCACACGTGTAGGAGGTCACATGCTCATTCGGGTTCGTGGTTCCGTTATATTTTGGAATATCGGGCATATGAAACCTCTTTAAGATTGGCTTTAGTGCGGCGCTTGGAGGAAAAGGCTTTTGGACAAATATTTTGGAGTTTGGACCTTTCAATATCGAGGGCACTTCTGGGATTTGATCAACCCAGAATTATATGTCTCCACCTTCTTGTCGTTATCCTCAATTTTCTTTTCACCTGACTCCACTCGTTTCGTTAATGCTTCAAACATTTTCATTACTTCGGGACTGACACAGAGCTCAGTTCCACCCGGCCTTTCGGTGATCTGCTCATTTCTTCGGGTTATTTCTCGCGATTGTTCGGGCTGAACTCTACTGGGGGCGCGTCTTTAATTTTGCAGCTGCACTATCGCCGCTTGTTGAGCCTGTAACATGTCAAAAATCACTCGTAGACTTACGCCGTCGCCTTCACCTTCAGGCGCTCCTTGAGCCGTTGGTCGGGATCCTCCACGAATGCTGTTCTCGCGGTCGGTAGGTAGGTTGGCGTTGATGGCCACATGCGAGTTAGCATCAACTGGATCTGCAACTGGGACTCCGCTGGGATCAGTAGGGGCACCTCATTGCTAAGCACCAGATTGTTGTTTTTGTTATGATGGCAAGACTCAGCCTCGACGTTCATGTCAGCGGACTGAGAATTTGACATTTTTAAACTGACCTTAAATTGACACCTTAAAGAACAAGTGTAAAATAGAGTGTGTTATGGAGATTTGTATCAAACCATCACTATTATCCTTAGCACCACGGTGGGCGCCAAACTGTTTACCCTTAAAACAGATAACAATTACATTTATACGCGGTTTTAAGGATATGTGGATTGATTCAATACAAGTAATCAAGAATTTTAGATAAACGAAATAAATATAAGATAAATAACTAAACCAGTTGTAACATTGAGTGGGGGCTCAGTTAAGCTTAACAATAATTTTGTCCTCGATCGCACCGTTGAATCGAAGCCAAATACGTATGAAGGACTATGATTAAAATAAGAATCTTTCAACCGCTAGAAAACAAAGAAATAATTTTGTATTACCTTGATATGCATGTTACAATGTGTTTACTGAATAAGAAACTTCCCCTTTATATAGTAGGGGAAATTTACCCTTAGTGCAATTCAAAAAATGGTAAAAATCCTCCTAGTATGTCAATCACTGATACGCCACCGGCATAGGGCGAGATCCGCGCCATGATATCCGGTTGGGTGCGGATATCACGGCCCTCTATTAGTCGTGTGCAACCTTTTGTAATGCTTTCTGAGGTCTTGGAGCTCGTTCTGGGTTCCGGGGGTGTTGTCTTATCCGGCCTAGTGGTGAGCATCCCGTTCCAACCTTGAACCAAAAAGTTCTCGGATTCGGTTTCTATCTCATACATCCATACTTTTTTTGATTCATCAAGAACTCGGGTTGTGTGCCGAGCCCGAGTTCACCCGTATACACAACCATTTTCAACTGGTAACCAGGTTTTGTATCTAGCAAATTATTATCTTTATCTTCCATCTCTTGGCAATTTAATCTTTAAATTTGTAGGATATGCTACATGTCCCAGTTCTTGATGCATTTATTCCAGCAACAATGGTTGCTGTCCTATATTTTTTTGATCACAATGTGGCATCTCAACTTGCTCAGCAAAATGAATTTAACCTGAGGAAGCCATCTTCCTACCATTAAGATCTGTTGTTACTTAGTTTTATGGTATAAATTCTCCTTACCACCAATTGGTCCTCATTCCATTTAATGTCAAGAAGTTATATGGCCAACTGCTAGTATTATGCCAGGTAATCACTTGTGGTCTTCTGGGAATCCCCATGCAAATGGAGTCATTCCATAATTTCCAATGCACACAAAGAGTTTGGCCACACTGAATATCACTACTAGAAATCCGAAAAAAAGCGACCACGAAAAGCGACCAAAGTTGGTCACTTATTGGCAAAAAAGCGACCAAAAAGCGACCAAACAGGCCTGGTCAATATTAAGCTGGTCACTTTACCTTAGGGACCAAAGTTGGTCGCTAATTAGCGACCAACTTTGGTCTCTAAGGTAAAAGGACCAAATATTCCTGGTAAACAAAATAGCGACCAACTTTGGTCGCTTTTAATATTTTAATAATATAATATTGACGACCAAAGTTGGTCTCCAAATGTAAATTACTTATTTATTTATTTATTATTAATCATAAAAAAGCGACCAACTTTGGTCTTTAAAGAAAATATTATATTTTAAAATATGAAAAATAGAGACCAGAGTTGGTCGCTATATTATTAATTCTTTTGATTTTTTTTAAAGTAAGAGACTAAAGTTGATCGCTATTTGCAAGAATTAAATTTTTTTTTTTAATTATAAGCGACCAACTTTGGTCGCTATATTTGCAGAAATTATTTTTTTTAAAATGGAATAGCGACCAAAGTTGGTCGCTTTTGAGAAATCTGGGTTAAATAGCGACCAAAGTTGGTCACTATTGCCCAGAAAATTATTTTTTAAGGGAAAAGTGACCAACTAGCGACCAACGTTGGTCGCTTTTCTTGGTAGAAACTGCTGTTTTGGCAGCTACACCACCTGCCAGCTTACCAAAATTCCTAAATAGGCATTTTATGCCAACAACAACAATAAATAACAACAACAACAACAACATTATTAAAACTAACAAAATATAAAGTTCAATAGAACTAATACATTAAGCTAACTAAACTAAGTTAACTGTTATTACAAGTCAAGGATTGTTTTATACATCATTGTCATCATCGTCTGATGAACTTTCATCATGAAGACGGTATGCAGAAGGGTGTAGTTGTCTAGGACGGGAAGAATGATAACGGGAGGACGGGAGGGACGAGCACAGGGAAGGCGAGCCTCTGGCGATGACTCACGAGATCAGGGAATCGGAAAACTGCCAGAAGTCAAGAGAGATTTGAGCTGCTCTTGTATGCCAATGTACTGAGCATCTCTTCCTTTCTCTTTCCCAGGCGGCTTCTAGCTCGGCTGTGAGCTTTGCCACAGTCTCCCGCACAAAGGAGAGGCTCTCCCCATCAAGTTGCTCGGCTTGCGAGGAAGTCCCTATTCCTTGCATTCCACACTTATAGTGATGGAATTTCTTAGTAGGAAGCCTGTATACCTTCTCCCATTTTGGACTGCCAGTAGCCTGCGTCCATATTCTTTCAGCATCCTCGTCCGAAGGTTGGATTGGGTCGCCCGACTCATTAGGTGGCTGACTGCGTATGAATTCCTCCACTTTAGCTGTGAAGTGACCCTATAAGAAAAATTACATTGAATTAGTATTTCAAAAGTTATATAAAAGTAAATCAAAATACTTAATGAAAGTGAAAACTTACATGTATAGTCGAGGCTCGGTCCTCGACCCACCTTTCTTCATTCGTCTTTTTCTTCTTCTTTACAATATGGATCTCCTTGAATAGCTCATGTTGCTTCATCGGACTCCCCAACTTCTTTCCTGAAAACTCATAAATTTTAGTTAAGAAACAGAATAGATATACTTTGAAAATTAAAATAAATTAAGCAATTATGTACCATTCTTCTCTTTATTGTCCCTAGGCTGATCGCACCTCCGGTGTGCAAGGATCCTCCCTTCTCAGATGTACGAGCTTTCTTTCCTTTTTCGCTTTTCTCTAAGAACTCTGCTGTAAGCCATTGCCTTTGCAAATCCTCCCATAAATGCTGAAGCAACCAGCCAGGCTTCTGGTTCAACTTTCTAGCTTTGGAGAAACAATGCGACAACCGCTTGCGAGCCTTGAGATGAAAATTTGCAGCCACATCCGCACTATAACGGTGTTCCCATACACACTTGCTCTGTATTTCAAAAGTTAAGTATTATATGGAAATATCATATATGGGAATATCATAAAAGCTATATTCGATATATTATACTTAGCTTTTATTTTCTAATAATTGTTCAAAATTTAAGTGCATTAGCTGCTTATTGCTTATAATATAGTATATAGTATATTAGTGCATTAGCTTATATATATATATACTATGTATTAAGTATTAGTGCATTAGTTAATATTATATCAAATATAATATTAGCTAATAAAAGCTAAGTATTAATGCACTTAGCTTTTGAATAATTATGTATTAATGCACTAAGCTTTTATTGAATATATATAAAAGCTATATTCGATATAATATTAGCTAATGCACTAATACTTAGTGCATAGTATAGTGTAAGTATGTGTGTGTGTGTGTGTATATATATATAAAAGCTATATTCTATAATACATATTTAGATGGAAATATCATAAATATAAATAATTGTACTGCTTAAAAGAACATTTATACCTTAAATTTATTGAAAATTTGCTCCTTCAGCGAGAATGGGAAATCACTCCAAGTCGCATAAGGGCCATCATAAAGCTTTCTGGTGGCTTGGGTGATTATCCTTGTAGTAATATTACTAGGGATGAATCTGCAATTTAATAAAAAAACACATTAATATCTTAGTAAAGCTGTACAAAACAATAAACATAAAAATAACAAATAACTCTTTCCCATCACCCTCAGGGACTATGATGATCCTGCCATATTGATCATAATGCACCTTCTCGTCATCATCAGCATCACCGTCCGAAGCATGTATATCAGAGGCATGTGTGGAAGGTGTAGGGGGGTCAGAGCTAGTATCTCGCAGGCGAAGGCCTGAAATAGATGGAGTCCCAGATGAAGATGGCTGCGAGCCCTGTGACTGCGACATAGCTGTATGGGCCGCAAGGGGACTTGACACTGATAGCTGTGACCCGAGTGGCTGTGACACTCATGCCTGTGATCCATATAGATGTGACATGGATCGATGCGGTCCATGTGATGCAGATGGCTGAGATCCACGTGGCTGTGCGGCAGCTGGACTGTATGTCGGACGTACAGTCCTATGGCCCTGTGATGAAAGACCCGGTGTCTGCACGAAGGTGTAGGTCTTGTGATGCTGTGGCAGCTCAGAGTAGCCCTGGGGTAGAGGCAAAGACATAGGCATCTCTGAAGATGCAGGAAAAGATGGAGTATTATCTTCTACTCTCCTCTTTGGTTTCCTAGCCTTTTCTCGACACCGAGAACTAGTAGAATAATTGTTACCTCGACCCTTGCCTGTCATCTACATAATATAATACATATTTAGATTGAAACATATAAAGAAACTAGCTATAAACGAGAGTTGTTAAAGAAACCAACTTTTTAAAGCTCATCGACGTATAGTTCCTCGTCCGAGAATTCTTCTTCCTCACTAGTTTGAGCTTCATCAGTTGATTCTTCTTCCTCGTTTTCTGTAATTCTTACTTCATTTATATCAACTTCTTCCAATACGTGTTCAGGATGTTCCAAATCATTTTCTAAAACTTCGTCCACTATTTGGTCAACAGTAGAGATATCGTTTTGATATGCAACATCTAACACATTCTCGACTTCCATCCTACCCACAGGCTTAGTTTTTATTACAACCCACCAATAGGACTTATTTCGCCGCAATGGATAAGGAGCATAATACACTTTCCTAACATTATGTGCAATTATGAAAAGATCATAGCGATCATACTCCCTCGTATGATTAACCTCAATTATGTTGTATTGATTGTGTACTCTTGTACCTCTTGTTGGATGTGGGTCAAACCACTTGT
This sequence comes from Nicotiana obtusifolia, assembly GCA_002018475.1. Lineage (NCBI taxonomy): Eukaryota > Viridiplantae > Streptophyta > Magnoliopsida > Solanales > Solanaceae > Nicotiana > Nicotiana obtusifolia. The sequence goes on from MCJB01048116.1 coordinate 32,293, forward strand.
ATCTAAAGAGTATCAATTTCTTATATGGCCAACCTGTATATTCTAGTTCTATTATTTCTTTGAGCACACCATAATAATCAATATCTCCATTTTGGTTGCCATCACCACCTTGAACCCACACCCCACTGTTGTTGCTATTTTTATTTTTAGAGCAACATTCGGTATGAAACTTATAACCATTCACAACGTACTTAGACATTATTCTGACCTCAACCCCAGGTCCCCAAGATATATCTTTCAATAATTGATTTACACCATTATTTGGATCATTTACCTACATATTGTTAAAAAAATTCATAAGTTAGCATAACTTCCAAACATTGTTTACCTACATAGTGTTAGAATATTTTAAGGAGAAACTTACAAATTGTTACGTATCAAATCTCGTATATACAACATCATGGCCAAATTGACCCACGAAGTGACTATGACACATCAAATATTTTTAGTAGGTTCATTGAGATGTAATCACAATAATTTTTATATTTTGATAACTACTAAATCAATACTTACTTGGGAAATGGTACAACTTCGGGACAATTTAGCAATACGTGAAGTATAGCTGACTTGAACTCCATATCACTCAAACTTCTCATTCTAAAATCCTTAGAACATCGGCCTGGTTGATTGAATATGGACATAGGCGGATATAATGGATCATCCCTAAGGTCGACCGTGTGACTGTTGGGCCTATTCCTAGCACATGGCACCTTACTCTCAAAATAATAAGAGCAAAAATAAGCAGTTTCCTTTGCAAGATAAGCTTCGCATATAGATCCTTCAATCCTATTCCTCTGCTTAACAAATTGTTTGCATTTGCCAATTGTCCTACATAATTTCAGGTTAGCCAAGAACATTAAAATAAAACAGAAAATTACATCAAACATATAATATTAGCTCTCAAAGGGATACATCCATCTGCGTTGAACAGGCCCTCCAAGTCATGCCTCGTGTACAAGATGGATTGGAAGGTGTTCCATCACATCAAAAAAACCACATGGAAATATCTTTTCCATCTTAGAATAAGTGACACAAATGTTCTGATCCATCTAGAATATGTTTTCTTTCCTTAATGTGGAAGAACACAAGTCTTTGAAAATGTATGGGGTCGAACCCGATCGCTTGCATAGGAAATACTGATTTTGGGATTCGATGACCAACGTCGATTGAAGTCGCCAACCGAGAGGTCGAGACCGGAATATCGAGTATAAGAAGCCCGATACTAGATGTCGTTGGAACGAGGCTCGAAGCCAAGGCACTCGAGGTGAGATCGTCGAGACTGATCAGGGTAAAACATCCCATGGTAAAATTATCAGATTTACGTAACTGAAGGACCGGAAATCTTGTGATATACAAGCATCTCGGCGGGAATCGCGGCTCAAATCAATAAAGACGTTGAATCCATTAATTCTAGGAATATCTTACCTTGTAAATGAGATTTTTACCTTGTATAGAATTCTTCACCTTTTCAATATAAACAAACTACCCCATTTGTAAAAGGCAGACGATATACAATCAATATACAAAAATCTTAATCTACTTCGCTCGCTAGTCTGCTTCATATTTTATTCCCAAAAGCTCCTAACGCAGAAAAACTATTCAATATTGACAGTTTGCTTTTTCCTTGTTTCTTGAATTCAATCTTTATTTTCGTTTATTCTTTAATTGTACTAAATCAGATCGCATATCCTTAAAACCACACATAAATTTAATTGTTATTCGTAATCAAGGGTAAATAGTTTGGCGCCCACCGTGGGGCTAAGGATACTAGTGATCGTTTGATGCAATTTTCTGTCACACAGACTATTTTACACTTGTTCTTTGCAGAATCCCCTTTTTCAGGTTACAGTACAATCATGTCACCCTCTCAATCTGTGCCTCAATATGTCGATGGCGAGTTTAACCACCAGGGTGAAAACAACAACTTGGCGCCCGGTAATGAAGTTCAAGTCGACGCTAACTCCCAAATAGCGGTCGATGTGGATCGGACCTCCGGCCCATCGAGCAGTGTTCGAAGAGAATACCGCTCGGCAAATCAAAACAACGAGGAGGACGGGATCAGCCTCAGGATGATATTCAACATGTTGCAAGCCCAGCAAGCGGCCATTGCTTAGTTGCAAAATCGGAGCCAATTTTCGAATGAGATAGGGACCGGCCCTCCTCGGGAAATTATTCCCGAAAATGAACCTATCACAGTGCAACCGAGCGAAGGCGGATCGGGGACAAACACCGGGATCATGAAGATGCTCAAAGAATTGACCAGACGAGTCGAGTCAGGCGAAAAGAAGATCGAGGCCAATGATAACAAGGTAGAAACATGTAATTCGAGGGTGAAGCAAATAGCAGGAGGACCTCCGGTATTAAAAGGTTTAGACTCAAAGAAATTCGTACAGAAATTCTTTCCATCAAGCGCCGCCCCGAAATCCATACCGAAGAAGTTTCGCATGCCGGAGATTCCGAAATACAATGGGACATCTGACCTAAATGAACATGTAACAGCATACACATGCGCCATAAAGGGAAACGATCTCGAAGACGATGAGATTGAGTCCGTCCTCTTAAAGAAATTCGGAGAGACCTTGTCAAAGGTGGCAGTGACTTGGTACCACAACTTGCCCCCGAATTCTATTGATTCTTTTGCCATGCTTGCGGACACCTTCGTGAAAGCTCATGCGGGTGCCATCAAAGTCGAGACTCGGAAATCGGACTTGTTTAAAGTTAGACAGAGAGATAACGAGATGCTCAGGGAATTTGTATCTCGCTTTCAGATGGAACGAATTGACCTGCCACCGGTCACTGATGTTTGGGCCGTACAGGCCTTCACCCAAGGACTCAACGCTCGAAGTTCAATGGCTTCAAACAGCTTAAGCAAAGCTTGATTGAATATCTGGCTACCACTTGGCAGATATACATAACCAATATCAATCAAAGATTAGGGTCGAGGACGATCAACTTGGAGCCCCCTCAGGATCCACTTACCCCATCAGAACTCATGCTAGGGTTCAAAGAGATATTTATCGAGAGCCAAGATCGAACAGAGACAGGCATCGACCATATCCTGGAGACCGAAAAGCCGTTCCAGTAAGGCAGGGTTCCCCGAGACGAGAAAGGAGGAACAATTTTAATCGGAGTAATCGAGGACCATTGGTGAGAAACAACTTCGAGAGAGCCGCTGGCAATCGAGAAGCACCACGACTGTCCGAATATAACTTCAACGTCGACTCAGCGACTCTCGTATTGGCCATCGGTCGCATTAAGCATACCAAGTGGCCTCGACCATTGCAATACGATCCAGCTAAGAGGGATCCCTGTTTGATATGTAAGTACCATGGTACACATGGACACAAGACAGAAGACTGTCGACAGTTGAGGGAAGAGGTGGCACGGTTGCTCGAAAATGGGCACCTTCGAGAGTTTTTGAGCGATCGAGCCAAAAACCATTACGGGAACAGGAATAGACCAGTAAACTAGGAGGAACCTCAGCACACGATCAATATGATAATCGGTAGGGTAGATACACCCCAAGGACTGGTATTGAAACGCACAAAAATATCTATCACCCGAGAAAAATGCACTCGGGATTACGCGATGTAGGGAGCTTTGCACTTCAGCGAGGAGGATGCAGAAGGAATCATACAACCCCATAACGATGCCTTAGTAATATCGGTGCATATACAAAAAACTAAGGTGAAGCGTGTGTTGGTCGATCCCGGTAGTTCGGCCAACATAATGCGGTCATGGGTTATCGAACAGCTCGGGTTGACAGATCGAATCCTCCCTGAGGTTCGGATCCTCAATGGTTTCAACATGGCTTGTGAGACAACCAAAGGAGAAATAACATTACCAGTGAACACTGCCGGTACCGTTCGGGAAACGAAATTCTGTGTAATCGAAGGAGATATGAGATACAACGCCTTGCTCAGGAGACTTTGGATTCATGATATCAGAGCGGTACCATCGACGCTGCACTAAGTATTGAAATTCCCATCGACTGATGGGATCATAACTGTTTATGGAGAACAACATACGGTGAAAGAAATGTTTGCAGTAGAAGAAGCAGTGCCGAAACCAATAGCTCCTTCCCAAAGAACTAAATAGCAATCACAAGTGTCACCTTCAACGAACGAAGGTGAATAGGAGCTTATCAAAGATGATGACTACGGGATTCCCCGGTCATTCGTCGGCCCCGACGAATCTGATGCAACTAAGTCGACGGTCGAGGAACTCGAGCAAATTCCACTCCGAGAGGATGCACCGGATCGGAAAGTATACCTGGGCTCGGGCTTAAGTTCCGAGCTCAGGACTAAACTTATTCATTTTCTTTCAACTAACGAAGACTCTTTCGCTTGGTCCCATCTTGACATAATAGGGATACCTCCGGAAATCACGACTCACAAACTGAGCATCGATCCTAAATTTCGCCCGGTCAAGCAAAAGAGGAGGTCTCAATCCGAGCTCAAGAAAATATTCATCAAAGATGAGGTAACCAAGCTCTTAAATATAGGATCCATTCGGGAAGTTAAATACCCGGAATGGTTAGCAAATGTAGTTGTAGTTCCTAAGAAGGGAAATAAGTTAAGAATGTGCATAGATTACAAAGATTTAAACAAGGCATGCCCTAATGATTCTTTTACCCTACCAAACATCGATCGCATGATCGATGCCACCGCTGGCCACGAGACCCTTAGCTTTCTCGACGCCTACTCCGGCTATAACCAGATTCGAATGGACAAGGATGATCAAGAAAAGACATCTTTCATCACTAAATATGGTACATACTGCTATACTGTGATGCCATTCGGGTTAAAGAATGCGGGGGCTACTTATCAACGCCTAGTAAATAAAACGTTTGAAAAACAATTAGGAAAAACAATGGAAGTTTATATTGATGATATGTTAGTTAAGTCCCTGCGAGAAGAGGACCATTTGAGCCATTTGCAGGAAACGTTCGATGTGCTGAAACGATACAACATGAAATTAAACCCGGAGAAGGCGCATTTGGAGTGGGCTCGAGAAAATTCCTCGGTTTCATGGTTTCGAATCGGGGAATAGAAATTAACCCCAAAAAGATCAAAGCAATCGAGGACATTACAATTGTAGACAATGTAAAGGCTGTACAAAAGTTGACAGGTCGGATAGCTGCTTTAGGCCATTTCATTTCGAGGTCTTCCGATAGAAGTCACCGATTTTTCAACTTGCTGAAAAAGAAGAACGATTTCTCGTAGATTCCGGAATGTCAGCGCGAATTAGAAGAGCTTAAGAGGTATCTCTCTAGCCCACCATTGCTGCATACACCAAAAACGGGTGAACAATTATATCTTTACCTTGCCGTTTTGGAAGTAGCAGTGAGTGGGGTCTTGGTCCAAGAAGAACAAGGTACACAGTTTCCTATTTATTACATCAGTAGAACCTTAGGAGAATCCGAAACTAGATACCCGCATTTAGAAAAATTAGCACTCGCTTTATTGAGTGCCTCTAGGAAGCTAAACCCTACTTCTAGTGCCATCCTATATGTGTAGTAACAACTTATCCCCTGAGAAATATAATTCATAAGCCCGAGCTATCCGGCCAGTTAGCTAAGTGGGCCATCGAAATAAGCAGGTACGATATTGAATATCAGCCCCGAACCTCGATCAAATCTAAAGTATTGGCAGATTTCGTTGCCGATTTTGCGCCATCACTAATACCCGAGGTCGAAAAGGAATTAATGACCAAATCGGGTACTCCCTTGGGAGTTTGAACCCTGTTCACTAAAGGTGCCTTGAACTCGAAAGGATCGGGGCTTGGTATCGTACTAAGGCCCCCAACCGGAAACACTATTCGACAGTCTATCAAGACTGTAAAATTGACTAACAATGAAGCGGAGTATGAAGCTATGATTGCAGGCTTAGAGCTAGCCAAAAGCCTAGGAGCAGAAATAATCGAAGCCAAATGCGATTCCCTCCTCGTGGTCAACCAAGTAAACAGGACTTTCGAAGTCAGAGAAGGGCGAACGCAGAGGTACTTGGAAAAGCTTCAAGTCACGTTGCACAGGTTTAAAGAATGGACTTTACAGCACATACCTCGAGATCAAAACAGTGAGGCTGACGCCCTCGCCAACTTGGGATCATCGGTCGAAGATGAGGAAATTAAGTCCGAAAAGGTCGTACAACTCTTGAGATCGGTGATGGAGGAAGGCCATGCCGAAATTAATTCGACAAGCTTGACCTGAGATTGGAGGAACAAGTATATAGAATATCTCAGCTCAGGCAAACTCCTTGCGGATCCCAAAGAATCAAGAGCATTACGCACAAAGGAAGCCCGGTTCTGTTTATCCGATGATGGGACCTTATTTAGAAGGACATTCGGAGGCCCCCTCGCAATATGCCTTGGACCAGGAGACACCGAGTATATTTTAAGAGAAATACACGAAGGCTCATGTGGGAATCACTCCGGTTTCAAATCCTTGGTTCGAAAAGTAATTCGAGACGGCTATTATTGGATCGATATGGAGAAAGATGCAAAGGAATTCGTTCGCAAGTGCAACGAGTGCCAAAGGCACGCACCGATGATCCACCAGCCCGGAGAGACACTGCATTCGGTCCTATCGCCATGGCCATTCATAAAATGGGGAATGGATGTCGTTGGCCCTCTCCTTTATTCGCCAAGTAAAGCTTAAAATTCATTCTTTTTATGACTGACTACTTTTCCAAATGGGTTGAAGCGCAGGCTTACGAAAAAGTTAGAGAACAGGAAGTGATCGACTTTATCTGGGACCATATCATATGTCGATTTGGGATGCCATCGTAGATCGTGTGCGATAATGGCAAGCAGTTCATCGGCAGTAAAGTGACAAAGTTCTTCGAAGACAACAGGATCAAGAGGATCTTATCGGTGCCCTATCACCCCAGCGGCAATGGGCAAGCTGAGTCGACCAACAAAACTATAATTCGAAACTTGAAGAAAAGGTTAACCGACGCAAAGGGAAAATCGAAAGAGATACTGCCCGAGGTTCTATGGGCTTACCGCACAACTGAGAAAACCAGCACCGGGGCCACTCCTTTCTCTCTAGTATACGGTGTTGAGGCGTTAATACCGGTCGAGGTAGGCAAACCAAGTATCAGGTTCCGATGCGCAACCGAAGAATCAAATCGAGAACCTATGAACATCAATTTAGAATTACTGGACGAAAGAAGGGAAGCAGCCCTTATTCGAATGGCGGCCCAAAAACAAAAGATCGAAAGGTATTATAATCGGAGAGCCCACCTTCGACACTTCAACATCGGAGACTTGGTGCTCAAAAGAATCACACCTAATACTCAAAATCCGAATAAAGGGAAGCTAGGACCGAACTGGGAAGGGCCCTATACGAAGGTCACCGGAAAAGGATCTTACAAGCTCAGAACCATGGAGGGCAAACAGCTGCCAAACAATTGGAACATAAGTCACTTAAAGCGATACTATTGTTAAGGTATGAAATTTCATTCTTTTTTGTTTGTTTGTTTTGCTAACGTCTGCAGGTATTGAATAGGGCAACCTCGAACCAGGAAGCACAGGACATTAGGGATGAAAGCACGTGTTGCACTCTTTTTTCCTTCGACCAGTTTTGTCCCAAATTGGGTTTTACGGCAAGGTTTTTAACGAGGCAACCAGTAGTCGTGCTAACCTAGATCGATCGCCCATCGAAGGCAATAATATTTGGTGCGTAAATTCGGTCGAACATGGATATCAGAAGATTGCTTATCTACTTCGATTCACTGTTTGGCCACTTCATTTCGGGGAATTTCTCATAGATCATTAGGAATCGAAATAAGGGTCAAACGGTCGAAAGTACCGTGCCCGAGTAGATTGATCTACCCCCTAAGCAAATTATACAAGCATAAGAATGCTAATAAAAGCTTTTCGGCACCAATATCTTGTCTCCGAGCCCAAGGGCCCCTTCAAATTTTGTTACATGATTAGAAATCAACGTTGCTCAGAACATCACACGAAAATTGAAGGGAAGTAAGACCTATTGAGGCAAATCCCAACTCTTAAAAGGCTAAGGCCGAACCAAGTAAAACTCGAAGAGGGGAAAGACCGGTTAAGGCAAACCCCAATTTCTTAAAAGGCCAAGGCCTTATAAAGTTAATAAAACTCAAAGGGAAGTAAGAACTATTGAGGCAAATCCGAATTCATAAAACGCTAAGGCCGAAAAAAGTTATATTCGAGGAGAATTGAAATCTGTTAAGGCAGAACTCTGGTTTCTTAATGGGACAAGGCCACGTCGAATTGATAAAATTCGAAAAGGAATAAAACCTATTAAGGCAAACCTCGGCCCCTTTTCGAGGCTTAGGCCTTACCCAATCGGCCGTGAAAGGGGAAAATCCACTGAGAAATAAGCTAAGTCTTAACTAAGCCTAAAGGGCAGAAAATTTTGCAAATTGAAGTATCAGAATAGATTGAACAAGAAAGGGAGACAAAAGAAAATCTTTTATATATATAAAGCAAAGTGTGTTACAAAAAGTGAGAATCCTAGAAAGACATATTATACAAATGGCATCAATTAGAATTCTCGGAGTCTTCTTCTTCTTCAGGGAAGGCCCGCTTTCTAGCATCGGCTTCAATCATTGTTGCATCATCGACCTCGGTGGATAGATCGAAGCCTCGAGCTTGTAACTCCTCGAGAACAGAAAGGCGGGTTTGGCACTTCACATACTCAACCAGAATCTTTGATTGCTCTTGGGCAGCCTCGGCATCGGCCCTGTATTGAGCTATTAGATCATCGGCATCAGCTTTGGACGTGGCAATCTCGGATTTTGCCGATTGTAGCTCGTTGACCAGAACATCACGATCCAAGGTAAGCGTTTCGACTCGGGATTGAAGTGTATCAGTGCTCTTAGTTAGAGTCCCAATTTTTTCTTGTGCCTCCGACACTTGTTCTTCCAAAGGAACTACACGAGCTTGGAGGGTCTCCTTTTTCGAGGTCAAAAAATCGGCCTTAGCTCTCCATTCACTGGTTTCTGCCTTGTCCTCGCTCAATGCGGATCGGAATTGATTTATTCGGTCAAGTTGGTGCTCCATCTAGTCAAGTGCATTAGCATTCTCCCTGCGCATGAAGTCTAGCTCAACCCGAAGGGTCGACATCTCCCCCTCGAGTGACTGACGACGCGCCTTTTCTTCCCTTAGCCAAAGAAAAGCCTCATGATGAAGCACCGAGGACTACGAATATGAAAGAAAATAAAACAATAAGTACATATTGAAAAGTAAAATAACAAACACCAAACAAAGCCTGTAAGAAGTTTTACCTTATTTGCTGCCTGTTGAGCTTCATTGAACAAGCAAGCCTCATCCACCTCATCCATTGCAGCCAGATCTTCCTCGGTCACCAGACACCGAAGATAGCTAGCCACGCCCACGGGTGCGGCAAGAGCCCTAGCATCTTCGGGAATGGCGAACTTTATTATCCTCTTTCGATATGGATTGGAACCCGGAGCAGGAAATCTATCGACCAACTTGGGACTGATAGATACCCTTCTCGTCTCGGCGGAGGGACTCTTCCTCGGCACTTCGAGCCCAAAGGTGTCAGCCGATGGCACACCGTAAAAAAAGTCTTCAAAGGGCCCTTCCGGTATGCGGTCTTTGCTCGGCGAATGCGCCCTTGCAGCTCGGGCTTCATTAAGGTTGCCTCCGAGAAAGAAGGAGAGTCCATTGCTTCTGGGGGACCCGAGGTTCCCTGCACTGCCTCCCATGCATCGGCGGAAACTCTAGTCCTTGCCCCTGCATCGAGGCCCTCTACTCATTAAATACGAGCTTCATCAGTCCTCGGCTCGGGGACCGCCCGAGAAGGCTCGTTGCTTGAAATATTAGGCCCCTATCTTCCTCGGAATCATCAATCAATCGAATAGCCAAGTCGGCAACTTTGGTCTTACGAGCTATGCTCTTCTTCTTAATTCTTTCTGTCTCGGGCCCAGAGGAACCGGGGGCTTCTTTTCTCTTTTTCTCTCCTTCCTGCTACGAGACAGGGGGAGGGCAGGGAACCTCTCTACCGGGGGTCGTCGGCCTCAATTCAGCATCCTTCGATAGACCTACAAAGGAAGGAGGAAATGAATTAGCAGCAGCACCGATCACATAAAGTATGAAATATAAGCATTATCGGTCTCACCATGATTTTTGGCCTCCCATAGGCCTTTCGATATCTCACACCAAGCGCGCTCTGAGTAGGTCCTTCGAGCTACCACCTTCCGCACCCACTCTTTCAAATGCTGAAACGCAGCTGGCATTTGAGAAACAGCTACATCTTACAAAGTATACTAGTGAGATAATAAAGGAAAAACAACAGATGAATTAGGATAGGAAAATAATTCTTACGGTTCATGTTCAATTTTTCAGGGAACGACATATCTTCTGCAGGGATTAGGTCCGACGTCCTTATTCGAACAAATCGGCTCATCTAGCCCCGGTCCTTGTCCTCATCAATGCTCGAAAATGGGGATTTGCTTGCTTGGCGAGTGAGTTTTATTAGTCCCCCTCGGAAAACTCGGGGACTGTATAATCGCAGTAGATGATCGATGGTGAAAGGATGCCTATCGACCTTGCTCACAAAAAAACAGAAAAGATGAATTATTTGCCAAACGGAAGGGTGAATCTGACCCAACATAACATTGTACCTTTTGCAAAAGGCGACAATAATGGGGTCAAAAGGTCCCAACGTGAAGGGGTAAGTGTAAATACTCAAATAACCCTCCACGTGGGTGGTAATCGCCTCGTCCGGAGAGGGGACTACCAAATCTTTACCAATCCAGTTACATTCTACTTTCACCCTATCAAGGGTTTTGCTCGTGATTGAACTAATATACCTAACGACCGGTTCACCCTGGCCCGATATTGAGGAAGCCTTCTCCACCTTAAAGTCGGAGCTGATTGAGCATCCGATTGGTACGAAAGCTTTTAGAGGAGGCTCTGTCGAAGTTTCCTCAGCAACGACAGGCTCAGCCTCCTTAGTGGGTTGAGAGGAAGAGGGTTGTTGTTTCTAAGGAACAGACTTAGATGTCTTTGCCATTGAAATAAAAGAGATTGAAAGCGAGTAGATGCAAGCGTAGAAAGAGAAATTACTTGAAGAACAGAGTTTAGAGAACTTGGGCAATATGGTATTCAAACGACGCAAACTTGAAAACTGAAAAATGAGAGGGCTATTTACACTTTTCAAAAGCGGCGGTTCGAAACCCAAAATGAGAAAACATTAATTGGTGTTCGTAGGAATTGCAGAGTTTGTCGCCAGTTGGTACATGAAAAGACCTTTTTGATACTGGCCACGTGCGTCATCATGCTGCCGTCATCTGTCAACAAGACGTTTTGTGTTATCTAATTTGACGTTTTGAATTCCGTTTCGCTCACTATATGTATATCTCCACTTAACCTAATCTTGAAAGCGGCGACTTATATTGTTTCTTGTCATTACTCTCCAAAAAATGAGGGGACTATCTGTATGGGGTCGCACCCGATCGCTTGCATAGGAAATACCGGTTTTGGGATTCGATGACCAACGTCGATTGAAGTCGCCAACCGAGAGGTCGAGACCGGAATATCGAGTATCTGAAGCCCGAGACCAGATGTCGTCGGAACGAGGCTCGAAGCCAAGGCGCTCAAGGTGAGATCGTCGATACCGATCAGGGTAAAACATCCTATGGTAAAATTATCAGATTTACGTAACTAAAGGACCGAAAATCTTGTGATATACAAGAATCTCGGCAGGAATCGCGGCTCAAATCAATAAAGACGTTGAATCCATTAATTCTAGAAATATCTTACCTTGTAACTGAGATTTTTACCTTGTATAGAATTCTTCACCTTTCCTATATAAACAGACAGCCCCATTTGTAAAAGACATACGATATACAATCAAAATACAAAAATCTTAATCTACTTCGGTCGCTAGTCTGCTTCATATTTTATTCCCAAAAGCTCCTAACGTAGAAAAACTATTCAATATTGACGGTTTGCTTTTTTCTTGTTCATTGAATTCAATCTTTATTTCCGTTTATTCTTTAATTGTATTAAATTAGATCGCATATCCTAAAAATCACATATAAATTTAATTGTTACTCGTAATCAAGGGTAAACAGAAAAACAAACTAATCTCTATGATGGGTTTCTAGATTCTTTCTGGAAAACCACAAAATGCAATAGGCACTAAGGTCTCCATGAAAACATGACAGTCATGACTTTTCAAATGGCTCAACTTCCCTACCTCCATATCAACTTTTCTCCCAAAATTTGACGCATAACCCTCAGGCATCTTCAATTTCGTTACGCAATCACAAATTTGCCGTCTTTCCTCCAAAGTGAATGTGTAACTTGCTTTGGGTTTGAACACCTTACCATTGTTTGCTATCTGCAAGTATAATTCAGGCCGCCTGCAATATTCTTGTAAGTCCATTCTAGCTTTTGCATTATCCTTTGTCTTAACTATAACATCCATCACTGTGTTGAACAAATTATCAAAATAGTTCTTCTCAATATGCATGACATCAAGGTTGTGACGGAGAAGATTATCCTTCCAATAAGGCAATTCCCAAAATATACTCTTTTTCACCCAATTATGAGTAACACCGTATCCGGGGAATCTATAAGGTGGAGCTTCAGTAACTTTACTAAAGTTCTGGACCCTTTCCCAAATTTCCTCACCTGAAAGTATCGGAGGTGAAAAATCATATTCCATTTTATTCTTTTTGAATGCATTTTTCATCCTTCTAAACTCATGATCAAGAGGCAAGAATTAACGATGACAATCAAACCATGATTGCTTTCGACCGTATTTCAAAGTGAATGCTTTACTATTTTCTATGCAGTAAGGACAAGCTAGCTTCCCAGCAGTCATCCACCCAGACAACATTCCATACGCAGGAAAATCGTTAATTGTCCACATTAAATTAGCATGCAGATTGAAATTCTACTTGGTTGATATGTCATATGTTTCAACACCATCGTACCGCAACTGTTTTAGCTCATCAATCAAAGGTTGCAAATATACATCAATCAAGCTTTTCGTATTACGTGGACCGGGGATAATACAATTTAAGAATATATATGGACTATTCATGCACAACTCTAGTGGAGATTATAATGTGTAAGAAAGACAGGCCAACATGAATATGGTGTCGCAGATACAGAAAAAGGCGTGAAGCCATCTGCACACAGACCTAATCGAATGTTCCTTGGTTCACTAGAAAAATCTGGATACGTCCTATCAAAGTGCTTCCAAGCTTCTCCATCTAAAGGATGACACATAACACCGGGTGGTGTTCTATTTTTTCAAAGTGCCATCTCATATGAGGAGCAGAACTCATCGACGCATATAACCTCTTTAACCTAGGTATAAGAGGTAAATAATGCATCGACTTGATAGCGACCATCTTCCCGCTGGAAAGCCTCTTGAAACGAGGCTTTTCGCAAAATTTACAACTGTCCAAAGCTGCATCATCTTTATAATATAACATGCAACCATCTTCACAACAATCAATTCTCATTGACGAAAGTCCTAACTTAGAAACCAATCTCTTTGCCCTATAGAAATCAACAGGTAATTCGATATCACGGTCAACTAGTTCACGCATAAGGTCAATGAAAGAGTCCATGGCTCCTTGAGAAATATTCCAATCAGATTTCATACTTAGTAATCTAACTGCAACAGACAACTCAGAGTGCGGACTTCCGTTATGTAGTGGACGACTAGCTTCCTCTAATTGTTCATAAATACGTTTTGCCTCATCATTAGGAGTCTGTTCAACATTTTCATTGGAATCACCTCCTAAGTGCATCCCAAAAGCATCCGCAACCATATGATGAATTCTAGAATCACGATTTGTATTCTCCACCGACCTACTACTTTCACCCACAACCATGTTATGAAATATCCCATGGCTACCATCGATCTCTCCATGATTAGTCTACACAAAGTAATTTTCTATAAACCCCCTTCTATAAAGATGATACTTAACTTCATCTGGTTTTCCAAAATTCATACAGTCGCACCTAACACAAGGGCACCTAATTACTCCTTCAATTAGGTATGGTGGAAGTGACATCGCATGTCTAATAAAGTCATCCACCCCTTCTACAAAATTCTCCCTCAATCCCTGTCGATTAGGATAATTCCTATTGTACATCCAAGTACGATGTTCCATCTATACAAATAAACAAGAGAAAATTAATTTAGTTAATTCATATCCTAATCTTTTAGAAAAATCGGTCAGTGCAACTAATTTATTGGCCAAACCTACAAAAAGATGGCAGTAATATGATGTAGTTGCTGTATTTATGAAATTTCATTCTTTCTTTTTTTTTTTCCTTTCTTTTATTAGTATATAGTACACTCAATTCTTTTATGTAGGTTATTATTTCTCTATAAGGAATTCAGCGAGTAAATCTTGTATAAAGCCTATCGAGTTGTAACATACAAGTGTTGTTATCAGCAAATTATCTTTTGGTTACTCATATATTGGACATGCTTCAACATGTTGTTTCGACAAGAATTGCAGTTCATTTTGGTAAAGAACTACATACTAAAAGCAAATCTTGCAAAGGACAAAAAATATCTAACGGAAATACAGCGGAAATAAGTGGATTAAAACCTAAAAATTAAGTGAATTATCTGCAAACAAACCAAGAAACAAATAAAACAAGACAAATTAAAACAAGACCTAAATCTTAATCCTCAACAAAATACAATGTTCAAAGAATTGAAACACTAATTGAAACAATAAACTACAATACATCAAATATTGTAACACACACACTACAAATAACAAAGATTGAAGGTAATAATTCTAACCTTGATTTTTTTTAGGTGGAGAAGGAGAGAGAGAGGGGCGACAGTGGTGGTGGCCGGCGAGCAGTGGGCGGCGAGGCGGCAGCGAGCACGGGACAGTGGTGGTGCGGGGTGGGGGATGGGATTTGGGTGAGAGAAATAGAGAAGAGGAGGGAAAGCGAGAGTTTGGGGAAATTTTGGAGAAATAAGAGAAATGGGAAAAATGCCGGTTTTGACTCTAAAAATTAGAAAAGCGACCAAAAATAGCGACCAACATTGGTCGATAATTAAAAAAATTAAATTGAAAATAGCGACCAACGTTGTTGCAATTTTTGGTCGCTATAGTATAGTCTATTATATATACTACGTGTATTATATATACTAAGTGCATAGTATAGTCTATATATATATATATATATATATATATATATATAAGCTATATTCAATATAATATTAGCTAATGCACTAATACCTAGTGCATAGTATAGCATAGTATATATATATATACTAAGTGTATTCTATATGCTAAGTGTATAGTATAGCGTATTATATAATACACTATACTATATATATAGTATAGTATATTATATATCAAGGTATTAAATTGATATAAGTCGATACGTTTTAATTTATTGTTAACATATATACATGCATATGAGTAGGTTATAAGTCGATGAATCAATTTACAAGTGTATCAATACCTAAAGGAACCCGTCCCTGTGTTCCGAGTGCTTCATGTTCTTATATATATATATATATATATATATATATATATATATATATATATGGATACGTACGCACGCTTCGTAGTACTACTTAACTGCATATATAGTATGTTAGAGTATATATTAGTCTATTCATCCCTTGTATTACAAAAGTACTAACGGCTTACATTTATATTATTTAGATAGTAAATACCAAAGTGATTTTAATTTTGATCGATGTTGACCTGAAAAGCGGCCAACTTTGGTCGCTAATTATACATAATTTAAAATTAGCGACCAATGTTGGTCGCCAAATTTAAATCAGATTTTATAATTGGGTCCCAAATTAGCGACCAAAGTTGGTCTCTATCTGTTTACTCTTTAGTTAGCGACCAACTTTGGTCGCTAATTTTTGATTTTATTTATTTATATTTTAAAATTTGATTTAAATAATATTATAATTATTAAAATTTTATAAGTGGGTCCCCTTAAGCGACCAACGTTGGTCGCTAATTTGAGTATTTCTTTGACCAGGCAAGTCTGACCAGTCTGGTCAACAGTTTAACGAAATTATCGACCAAATAGCGACCAACCTTGGTCGCTAATATATTTAAAATCGTTATTATATTATTTTTACCAGTTTAGCGACCAAAGTTGGTCGCTTTTCTTTACAGACCAACGTTGGTCGCTAAATTTTGGTCGCTTTTTCCAGATTTCTAGTAGTGTATACCCATTTCATGAGAGCAAGTTGTGTCAAAATATATTACGGCATCAGGTGTTTGAATATATGTGAGAGAAAGAGAACCAGCTATCAGTTGACTTACCTTTCTTGTTACGCAGTTGCTTCGTAATCAGCTAGTTGCAAAAGCACAAAAATGTATGACTGAGAATGGGAATTTGGCTGAAGTATATGAAGGTATGCAAGAAGCCTATCAACAGATGCAGAGTCCACTGATTTACCAAGAACCATCATCTCGGGTATGATTTAGTCCATTTCACACTACTAGAAAACAGGTCAAAAGCGACCGAAAAAAAAGACCAAAGTTGGTCTCAATTTGCCCAAAAGCGACAAAAAAGTGACCAAACCGGCCTGGTCAATATTCAGGTGGTCACAAACAATTTGCGACCAAAGTTGGTCGCAAATTTGCGACCAACATTGGTCTCTATCACAAAAGGACCAAACATTCCGGAAAAACATGTAGAGACCGACTTTAGTCGCTATATTTTTTTTAATTAATATATTCTAGGAAATAGCGACCAACATTGGTCGCTAAAGTAATTAATTTTTTTTTTAATTCTTAATATGCGACCAACATTGGTCGCTAATCAAAAAATAAAAAATAAAAATGAGTAGTTTTTATTTTCTGATTAGCGACCAACGTTGGTCGCTATACTCCCAGATTTTAAAAATTTGGGTAATATAGCGACCAACCCTGGTCGCTAATCAGAAAATTAAATTTATTTTTAAAGTTTAGCGACCAAATAGCGACCAACGTTGGTCGCTAATTTGCAAATTTTTTTTTCCAGTAAATAGCGACCAACTTGAGACCAACGTTGGTCGCTCTTTTTGGTTCATTTTTTTTCCAGAAATAGCCTGTTTTGGCAGCTACACCACCTGCCAGCTTACCAAAATCCTAAAATAGGCATTTTATGCCATAAACAACAAGAACAACAAACAACAATAACGACAACAACAACAAACAACAACGACAACAACAACAACAATAAACAACAACGAGAACAACAACAACAACAACAACAACAGCATTAAACAATAACAAAGTATAAAGTTCAAATGAACTTATACATTAGTTAAATGTTATTACAATTCAACGTTTATTAATGTTTACATTAGGAGTGTCATCGTCCGATGAAGTTTCATCACCAAGATGTTGTGGATAAGGGTGTTGTCGTGTAGGACCGGAGGGATGATAACGGGGATGACAGGAGGAAGTAGCAGGGGGAGGGTGAGCATCTGGCGATGATTCACGAGACCGGGGAATCGGAAAAGCGCCAGAAGCCAAGAGAGATTTGAGCTGCTCTTGTATGGCAACATACTGAGCATCTCTAACCTTCTCTCTTTCTTCTCTAACCCTCTCTCTTTCCTTGGCAGCTTCTAGCTCGGCTGTGAGCTTTGCCAAATTCTCCCGCATAGAGGAGAGGCACTCCTCATCAAGTTGCTCCGCTTGCGAGGAAGTGCCTATTCCTTGCATTCCACACATATAGCGGTGGAATTTCTTAGCGGGAAGCCCGTATACCTTCCCCCCTTTTGGACCGCCAGCAGCCTGCGTCCATAATCTTTCAGCATCCTCG
>MCJB01048117.1:1355-50039 GCA_002018475.1 Nicotiana obtusifolia
GAGCCGCGCTATAGTCGGCCGGGTATGACACCTATTGTGCAACCACTGATCAGTTGGGTATGATGATGATGAGGCCCCCAGAGGCATATGTATGAGATGATGATGGCCCACAGAGGGGTATATGTATATGATGATTTTCAAAAGGATATAAATATATGTATATGCATATGCATGTCAGGCATGACATGGTTAGTCGCCCTCAGAGGCATTCAGATGGTACAGGTTGTATGTCTCTTACCCTGATGCTTATCATTGTTCTTACATTATGTTTCCTGTCTTACATACTCAGTACATTATCCGTACTGACGTCCTTTATTGTGGACGCTGCATGTCGTGCTGCAGGTCCAGGCAGACAGATAGACGAGGCTTCCCCACCACAGTAGGCTACCCAGTTCAGCAGATATTGGCGAGATCCATCCTTCGGACTTGCCACAGTCTTGGTATGCATTTTGTTGTAGGCATTATGGGCACGTCGGGGCCCTGTTCCGACGTAGGTTGCATTATGTACGTTTTTTTGTAGAGGCTCATAGACAAGTGTCAATTTATGCATAGACAAGTAATGGGTTGGCTTATGTACAGTTGAATTGCCTTGTCGGCAAACGTATATATTTTATTTTATGGTTTTGCATTGCAGCCTTATGGGCCATATTATGTATATAAGTATGATCGTATCATGGCATGACGTCTCGGTTCATTATAATTATTGTTCGAGATTATATGCATATGACAAGCCTTATAAATAATAAGGAAAGTTAGATGAAGGGTACGCCGATGCTCGTTGAGTAGGGTCCGGTGCCAGTCGCGGCCCTCCAGCTTGGGTCGTGACAAGAGTAATTATCCAACTCAATTTGGTAGATTCCTAAAATTCACCCCCGGCCCACATGCCCGTATTCCAGAAATTTTCGAATATAAATGTTACCCATGACCTCGCAAACTCAAATATCTAATTTACTCCCAATTACATAGTCAAAGTTGTGGTCAAATCTTATTTTCACCAAACCCTATGGTTCTAACAAAACCTCACAATCTTTCCCTTATTTTCATGTTAAATCTACCTATAATCCGCGTATTTAACTCAAGAATGGATAGGGTTCACTTACCTCTTGATGTTGATGAGAATCCCCTACAAAAGTCTCTCAAAATCGCCCAAGACCAAGTGGAAAATGAGGGAGAAGAGGCTAAGTCCCGAAACAAAGGTCCTTATACCAGTCTCAGATATCGCATTTACGACGTGAGGTTCGCAAATGCGATGGTCGCAAATGTGACAATGGTGTCGCAAAAGCGAAGCCTGACTAGCTCTACCTCAGTCGCAGAAGCGACACAAAAGCTCGCTAATGCGAAGCTGGGCACCTCACAAAAGAGAAAAGAAGGATCGCAAATGCGAAAAAAAGGATCGCAAATGCAGAAAATGCTATGCCTAGGTGACATCGCAAATGTGAACCCAACAGTGCCACCCCAACCTCGCAAATGCGCAACACTCCTCGCAAATGCAAATAAAATCTCGCATTTGCCAGACCTGAAGCACCACACCAAAACTAGCAAAACTGAAGTTCTTCCAAACACTCCGAACCGCGTCCGAAACTCACCCGAGCCCTCTAAGCTCCACACCAAACATCCACACAAGTCTAATAACATCATACGAACTCGCTCGTGCGATCAAAACACCAAAATAACACCTAGAATACGAATTAGATGCCAAAACGCATGAATTCAACATGAAACTCAAGAACTTCAAAGAACACTTCCGCGTCCGATTCCTATTCAATCAACTCGAAATGACGCCAAATTTGGCGTACAAGTTATAAATTTACCATATGGAACTATTCGCACGCTCAAAATCCCAAACGAACCTCGATAACACTAAAGTCTACTCCAAAACCAATTTAAAGAACTAGAAAACCTTTAATGAACCAACTTTCCACTAAAAGCACTGAAATGCTCCCGGATCACCCGAAACACGATCCGAACACACGCCCAAGTGCAAAATCATCATACGAATCTATTGGAACCTTCAAATCCTGGTGCTGAGGTCGTTTACTCAAAATGTTGACTCAAGTCAAACTTAAACACCTTAGGCCACTTTAAGGAACTAAGTGTTCCGATTTCAACCCGAACCCTTCCAAGCCTAAAGCAACCATCCCAGCAAGTCACAAAATAGTAAAAGCACAAATGGGTTTTAATTAGGAAAAGGGGGATCTAGAAAGCAAAATAACCGGTCAGGTCGTTACAAAGTAGATAGCAGAAGATAGAACTGAAGTGCACTGGTTCCTTAGGGCTTAATCCTAGTTAATATAAGGCATTTTTCTCATATGGTGAAGTTCACAGATGTGATAAATAGTTATGGGAGCTGACAGAAGGTCCTACACTAATTCTTAGAGTCACAGAATCGTAGAAGAATAGATTTGAAGATAGAGATGGTTCAAGCATCGTAAACTACCATGTTTAAGTCATGTGACACCCCTATACTCAGCAACATACATTCATATCCAATTAGGCTACACATCAAGTGAATCTTGCCATTAATACAAAGTCATAACGCACATGAGGGTTACAACAGAACATGAGGAGATTAATCTAACTACGAAGGTTGTTTGAATGTCCTTTTGTCATCAAGAGTTTGACAATGCACATAAGTTATCAAAAATGTTCATCAAGACTACTAGAATAACTAATCAATACATGGTTCTAATATCAGAACATGTAAGGAACTTATGATTCTAGAATCCATTGATCAGTTAAAGGTTAATTACAAACACATAGAGATAGTCGATGGTAACACATTAGAATTAAAGTTGTTCAACCATGAGAGAATGGAACAAGCATGCTTGCATTTTAACATTTAAAAGGGAAATAAGGTTGAGGTTCACTGATCTCCTTTAAGGAAACAAACCAAACGATATTTTTATCTAGCTGTTGAGGATCTAAGACTCAAGACTCTGACTAGTGTAGCGCTCAGAATCGGAAAGAATCAAAGAACTACTTAGAAGGAGAAAACCTAGTTTGATTTTCAAGACATAAAAGCCCCAATTTACAGTGGTCGTTGAGGCTTTAGGGTTCAACAGATTCAAACTCAGTAGTGGGAAATGATGACTACAAGATGATGCAAGCACAATCGAATAAAATCAAAGATAAATAGAGGGGAAAAATCAATGGGAGTTTTACCCGAGTGGGAAGAAGCCGTCACAGGTGAGAAAACCATCGGATAAAGACTGAAAATCTAGAGGTCATTAGATTTGACCTCTGGTTTCGAATAATTATTATGAGATGCTCATGCATGCCCTGTATTTCGTTGCAGCATCAAAGGATTTGTAGACTTGAACTTTCATATTTGCGTCTAAGTCAGAAAACTCAATATTTAAATTTGTATGACTAAATGGGAAATATCAGCGAGAATCGGGGATAAGGAAGCAGAAAGAATGATTTGGGGTCACGATTTGTGACCTTGCACAAATTTGTGCAAGGTCTATAATTGATTTGGTCATGGCGTTTGAGAGAATTGAGAGAGGAAAGGGAAAGGAAGACGGCTGGGATAGCAGGGAAATGATTTTAGGATTTTGATAGTTTTAGGCCATTTCTGGGGTTAAAGTCAAGGTAAGGGATCTGGGCCATTGATTCTTTAGATCAATGGCCCTGAAAATTCGTATCTTATTGAATTAAAATGGCAAAATACACGGACCGTTAGATCCCTTGGTTTTGACAGTCGAGATTAAGTCTGATGTGGTGTTAAAATCAAAGAAAAAACGGAGATAAATTAGAGTTGTTGATCTACATGATGGACGACTTGGATTCATTGTGTTTGTTGAGTGATTGATAGAGACGGGTGACATGGCGCACCGCTATTAATTTTAAAAGAGTGGCATGGATCGCCAAAGTGGAACGAGATAGGGTATTTGAACTGGGTCAGTTCCGATGCTTGCCATTTGGGCTAATAATGATTTAAATAACATCCATTTTATATTTAACTAAGAAATTGTAGTAATTATCACGTTTAATTACTAATAATTATCACATATTTAATTATCACCTATAATTAAATAACATCCATTTTGTACTTTAAATAAAATGTAGTAGAAATTATAATTATCAAATAAAATACTAATTATTATAATTAATTAATTATTTATAAAAAATACATTACTTTCCAAATTACAACATTAAGTTTGCATTATTAAAATAGTAGGCTAATTAACTATAAATGAAGGAATAATTTATAAATTATTTATAAAACCTATATAATGTATATAAAGGCTATTTTAATAATCTTAAACTAGTAAGTATGATATATATATTTCTACTTCTAATACTAAATTATTAATTTCCATATTATTAGTCACTAATTTATTTTTTGTAAAATAAGTATTGTTGATCAAAAATATTTTCAACATATTTATCGCAAATCAAAGTGCAAATAAATTAATTTTAAAAGGGATGATCAATATTGGTCGTCAATAGCCATCTGCTATGGGGTACGAGTAACGGGAGTCTGAGCTCCTCCCCTAGCTTGAGAAGTGGTGGGTGCCATATGAGACACACATGCGTGAGCCATATTCTCAATAAAGCCCATCATGTATGCTAAGGTGTCCTGAAGCTCTAGGGTAGTAATGAACCTCTCTAGGACCTGAGCTGGTCCAACTGGCTTGACCTAAACTGGAATCTCACCATCCAGAGCTAGTTGAGGCTCGATTGTAGGTGTTGTTGCGTGTGTTTAAGTTGTGCTCTTCCGTTGCCCGAGCCCCTACCCCTGGTAATGGCTGCAATCTAGGGCTCCTGCTCGGCTATGGTTGAAGTACGTGTCCTCACCATCCGTGAGAAAATAAGAGAGTAAAGATTCAAACTTTAGGACAGAAAAAAGTCGCACGATAGAGAAAGAAGGAAAGTGAAGTTTTTCTAAAAGCCTTATAGCCTCTCGAATATAAGTATAGATGTCTCTGCAATGATCCTCAAGACTCTATCAAGCTTGCACATGACTCGTGAGATCTAGAAAATCTAGTGCTCTGATACCAGCGTGTCATGACCCAAAATCCCGACCAACAAGGTCATGAGGGCGCCTAACATCGTTTGCAAGGGAAGACAACATTTAATAATAAATAAAGAAATTATACTAACAGATAACAACATAATAATATGGAATAAGAGCAGAACTCAGAAAAAAAAAAATATATATATAATGTTATATATAATTGAGTCTGAACCAAACACCGTCTACACAAATTCCCAAGATTTCGTGTCATCGAGTACATGAGCTACTGAGAATGCTACATACGAAGTCAGAAGTGAAATATAATACTGTGTGATACAAGAAAACAACAATAATAAGCGTGAAGGTGACTTTAGAGTCTGCAGACGGAAAAACAACACTACCTCGAGTCTCCTTGGTCACCACGCTATGCTCCTCGCTGGATACTACTAGGACCCAGACAAGAATTTGCATAAGAAGTGCAGAAATATAGTATGAGTACAACCGACCCCATGTGATCAGTAAATATCGAGCCTAACTTCGACGAGGTAGTGCCGAGGCTAAGAAAAGACACTAACCATATAAACCTATACAGTTAATTAGCAACAGAAATATCAATAGAAATAATAGAAATAATAATAAGAATAAAGACAGGAAACAGTAAACCGAATCCACTAACGAAAGTGATAACCACATTTTTTTTAATATTGTGACCAAAACCCTTCTCGGCAGCTCAAATCAATGGGGAAGAAACAATACCCATAATTACCACAACCAAAAGCCATAAGGAAGGCTATATCACATACAACACCAATATTTCACAACACATATGTTGTGACGCACGAACCGATCCAACACACACACAAAAGCATTGTCGCGACGACAACCCAATCCAATGGCCATACCATTGTTGTGGTGAGCAACCCGAACCTTATCATAATATGCGGTGGCAACCCCGATTCAACATATCGGTTCACATAGGATGATCCAACAACACATCCATATATCACGAAGTTCATATTAACTATCGAGGAGAATAAATAAGCACAATTTACTATGGAAAGGATGAACACGAACCAGGAGCCCCAAAATTCTAGAGCTAATCTTACTCATGTAGAACAATAAGGATCCAAATAGGGTTCTTAGCACACAAATGATTAAACGATAACACAATCCATAACATAGCTTAGGAAACTAAGGCATGAAGCAATTATCATATGGAACAAGTATATGCATATTCTAGTAAAGGAATTTATTAAGTAAAAGTATGAATAAGTAAAAGCATATGACAAGTAAATGCATGTATTCAATAGAAGACATGAATCAGATAAAGGGAAATAGCAAATAAGGGCATGTATTAAGTAAAGGCATGTAGCATGTAAAACATGTGTCAAGTAAGACATGTGACAAATAAGGGCATGGAACAATTAAAACATGTAGTAGATAAAGGTACAAAACATGTAAGAGCATGTAATAAATGAGACATAAAATAAACTAGTTCCACCGGCATGCTTAGATCCATGATAATGCATACATACTAGTCACCTTGCACAAACGCGATCCTCAATACATAGAGCACGTAGCAAATACTCCAATCTCACTAAATTCCTTTAAATCAAGGTTAACCACGATACTTACCTCTTTTCGGAATAAAATCAACATTCCAACGTAGCATTTATTTTTAGAACAAGCCTCCAAATCACTCGAATCTAGTCAAATAATGCCTAAATAAGTCAAAATAAGCTGTAGAAACTACCCTAATATAAAAAAGGTTCGATCTTTAACAAATTTTGAAAAGTCAACAAAAAGTCATCCCGGGTCCACATGGTCAAAATCCAAAAATAACACCAAATCCTGATTACCCATTCATCCCCTAGTACATACATGTGATTTGTTTAGAGATTCCACCTCAATATGTGGTCTAAATCTCAAAAATACAAAGTCCTATTCTACCCAAAATCCCCTATACTTACTCTATGAAATCCTAAATTTAATGATGAAATCTATGAAACGTTATGGAAATTAATCAAAAATTAGTTAAAATTACTAACTTCTGAAGTTGGAATGAATATCTCCTCAAACATTGCCTCTACACGAAATTTAGATCTCAAAAATGAGAGAAAATGAGTTAAGACTAACCCTTACCCCTTTTCCATACTGCAGATGTTGCAGGTGCAGCAGAAGTACCGCAGAAGTAGAACAATAGTCCACAGAAGCTGACATGCGTTAGTGTAAATCTCACAGAAGTGACAAGGTTCCATAGAAGCAGCCATCGCATTTGCAGCCCAATCATCACAAATGCGACCTTCCTCTTTAGCTAAGCTCTTCGCAGATGCGATCAAACATCCATAGATGCGATGCCGCACCCGCGCTCAGCTCTCCGCCGAAGCAAAAATGCCTGAGCTCCCCAAATCTCTCAGATGCGAGCAAAAGCTCTGTAGAAGCGAGCTCGCACCTATGCACCTGAACATTGCAGGTGCGCAATCTGCAGTGCCATCTATGCTGAATCTAAAACAATCAATTCGAAACTAATTCGTCAGTCACTCGAGCCCCTAGGCCGCAATACAAGAATCCAAGTAGTTATAGTAATATCATATGAACTCGCTCGCAAGCTCAAAACATCAAAATAACATCTAAAATAATGAAGCACCTGAATGGACCGGTTCACTTGAGACCTCAACCAAAACCAAACATGCGTACAACTCTTAAATCACCATATGAACCTATCAGAATCGTCAAAATATCGATCCGAGGTCGTTTACCAACAATGTTGACCGTGGTCTATTTCAACCACTTTCATATTCAAAGATCAAGACTTTCTCTGAAAAATCACATTTAAACTTTCCGAAAATCAAAACGGGCCACGCACATAGGTCATAAATCATCCAATAAAGCTATATAACGTCTCAAATCAAGAATTGGGGAGCTAAGACTCAAAAAGACCTATCAGATCGTTACACCTAAATGGGTATCTCTAAGGGTACCTACTATGTCTTGTTTACCACTCCCTAAGCGGAGGACAGGACTTTTTGGGCTAAACAGCTATAATAAGGACGTAGTAGATATAACTTAAGTAATTTAATAAGTTAACACTGAAATCTAAAATCTAAAAGTTGAACTGTAACATGAGTTGCGATTTAAGTTCTGATAACTGAATATAATTGAGTTTCTTTATTTTGAAAATTTTATCTTACAAACAATGGTGCATGTGTGTGTGAGGATTGTTGGATTCAAACATTGAATTCTTGGATAGTCATGGGAAATCTAGCTTAACTTATTTCCTTATTTTTTTTATGCTTTCTTTTTCCAGTGAAAAACCTTATTAGGATCCTCCAAATACCTAATTGTGTATGTAATATTTTTTTGCTAATGACAAACTTTTAGTAGAAAAGAATTTATAAAAATTCTTTTAGAAAAAGAGCTTCATTGCTTGGTGTTAAACTTGGATATGTGGTAGAAAAATAGATGAATTATTCTCCTTTTTTTCCCAAAAATATCATCTTGTAGATTGTGTAATGCTTACACTCACACTCTCCGTTTACACATTAGTTATATTTTTTTAGTTCTCTATCTCTGGATTCCTATCTAATGATCCCAGACAAAATCCTAGACGTGAAGAATAAAATAAAAAGGATTTGGCCCAATCCCCGGCCCTTGTGACTTTTACATTCAGGAGATTAACCAAATTTTTCTCGTGTTTAATTCTGAATATGAATATTAACGTGAAACATCTACAAGTATGGGGTAGCTAGCTCTGGTAATCATGATACTCACATTTGCTAGACCCTTGCGTATAGGACGACTAGACCAACTCACGTACGCTAGGCCCTTGGGGATAGAGTGTCCACTAGACCAACTCATGCACACTAGGCCCTCGTGGATAGACTGTTCACTAGACCAACTCACGCATACTAATACCTCGTGGATTTAGTGTCCACTACACCATTTTTACTTTTCGTATATTATCACATATATCAAATCTGAGTTGAATATGAATAAATACAAGCAATACAATAACAACCATCAAATCAAACGAGAAATTCATTTACTTCTAATATTTTGAGCTAGCTAAGCTATCATGTAAGGAAATTATGTTTCTGTAAGATAATCTTTATCGTGAACTAACGATAGATTCATAGTATTTAGGCATTCAAGAATTTCAAACAACCATCTAAATTTCAAACAACCATCTAAATGCTAACACTTAAGAACATTCAAGCACTTTTTTTATTTTCAATAATTTTTTTACAAAGTATATTCTTGTCAAACCCTTGACTTAGGGATATTGTAAAATCAACTTACTTGAATCAACTCTCAAGAACTTCAATCAGCAGACTCGTGTATATCCCTTTGAAAATTTACGACAAACTGTTAAAACTATTAACCTAACTACAACCTCAACTTTCCCCAAGTTCACGGTTTACTTGGCCATAACTTGTTTTCCACCACTTTCCACCTATAAGGCTTACCTATTTCATAATCTCTAGTTATAATCCATCGTAAAGCTACTAACTTTAATACTAGGAAGTAACAAAACCGAAACAATGCATCCACAAACCCTATGTTTTTGGGTCTTTGATTCTTGGGTAAAAATCTAGATTTCAAGAATTAGAAGGTTAAACAATGTTAATCTCTTATTTTTAACTTGAATTCATGGTAGGGATCTTAACTTGGGTAGATTGGGGAAGCCCTAGGTGGTTCTTGCTCTCAAAAATCTTTTCAAAATGCTCTAGAAAAACTAGGCTTTTGTAACGATCCGACCGGTCATTTTGAAATTTGCATTATGTTTGATGGTTCGAGAGCATGAGTATGTTTGTATGATGTATATGACTTGTTGTATCGTCGGTTTTGATTTTCAGATGATTCACAATTGTTTTGGAAGAACAATTCTTATTTTAGAAGCTTTAAGTTGGAAGAGTTGGCCAAGTTTGAATTTTGTATATTTGATCTCGGATTGAAGTTTTGATGGTTCTATTAGGCCGGATGGTGATTCTGGACTTAGGCGTATTCTCGGATTCGCATTTAGAGGCTTTAAGAAAGTTTTGATACTATTTGGCGAAATTTGGCAATTTGAAGGTTTGAAAAGTTCATAGGTTTGACAAGAAGTTGACTTTGATGTTATCTGGTTCGGATTGTTGTTCCGACAGTTGGAATAGGTTCAATATGTCATTTGGAACTTGTATGCAAATGGGTTCATTTTGGATTAGTTAGGCTTGAACCGGACACTTGGTTTGAAGTCTGAAGCTTATGAACTTAACAGATTGATCTTAATCGACGATTCGTGGTTTTGATGTTACTATGTCTGATTTGAGGCCTCGAGTAGGTCGTATTATATTTCGTGACTTTTGGTATGTTCGGATGGCGTCCCGAGATGCTCGGGTGAGTTTTGGACCATTTCTAGGCCTGTTTTAGTTGCTAAGGCTACAGGGTTGTTAATTGTGATCGCGGACCCTTGGATCGCGTTCGCAAAGAGCAAATTGTTGTTTGGGCCTTGTGAACCGCGATCGTGGACCTTTGGATCGCGTTCGCGATGAGCAAAATGTTGTTTGGGCCTTGTGAACCGCGATCGCGGAAGCCTTTCTTGTGATAGCGTGGAAGAATTTCTGTTGTCACAGGACTGACTTTGGAAGCTTATAATCTTGCAATTTATAAGGAATTTGAAGATTATCAAAAAATGAAAGTTGTAGCCCTTTGTGTCTAGATTTAAGTAAATTAATTCATTTTCCTATTGGAGATTGTACAAAAAGTTATGGCCATTATACTAGAGGCTATCTATAAGGGCTGGGCAAGCTTGTTCGAATTTGTTCATCGCGATCGCGGGGACATAACCGCAATTGCGAAGGGTAAAAAATGTGCTGGAATTTTTTGAATTGCGATCGCGAAGAAGGACCCTTGCAGTGTATTAAAACATCAAATTTCGGGATTTTGAGTTCCTTATCTTCACTTTTTGAGTTCCTTACTTGTGAGTTTTGTCGGATTTGAGTGAAATTAGTATGGTTGGACTCGTAATTGAATGGGTTGTCAGAATTTGTGAGTGTTGTCACATTCCGAGGTGTGAACCCAGGTTTGACTTTTCGTTGACTTTGAGTTTTTGATTAAATATTCTACCTTTATTGTTTGGGTTTGTTCCCTTTTGGCATTATTTGAATTTTTTGAGTTGCTCTTGGCTAGCTTCGAGCCGTTTGGAGGACGATTCTTGCTGGTGGCATTTCTATAGTATTGTTTGGCTTGCTGGGTATTTTATTTGGCTTGCTTGAGTTAAGCAACATATCTAAACTTGGATTTGAGGGCATTTAACCCTGGAAATTACATTTTATGAAAGGTATTGGGGTGACATACACGCCAGGTGACGGGTGCGGGTGCGTGCACCAAGGTTTTCTTGATAGAGGTAGTTCTTAGGCTATTATATGCCTTGTTTTGCTATCATGCTTCTTTGATATCATGTTTTCTCAATTTATATGACTACGTGGGATATTATTCATGCTAGAAATCATGCGTAGGCTACTTGTTCAATTGTTTGAGACATGATAGGGCTATTTTCGCTATGTTGAGCTATTTGCGTTAGCCGTAGGCATATTGTTCAGTAATGATAGTTACACTCGTATGTTATATCTCGGTCTCTATGCACTTTTGATATGTTGTCTCATATGTTATTGATGTCCTTATACGTGATACGAGTTTGAACTGTATTTGCGACATATTGTGTTATTCCGTGTTATATAATTGGATTTGTGATTCAGTGAGATGTCTGCATATTGAGACTTGAGCAGATTGTTGACTGATGTGGGCCATAG
This sequence comes from Nicotiana obtusifolia, assembly GCA_002018475.1. NCBI lineage: Eukaryota > Viridiplantae > Streptophyta > Magnoliopsida > Solanales > Solanaceae > Nicotiana > Nicotiana obtusifolia. Next base: position 13,107 of record MCJB01048117.1, read on the forward strand.
AGCCGTATTAATATGGATATTTGGATCGGTTTGCATGCCGCGATGGTTATATTGATATTGAGGTGACACGTATGCCAGGCCCCACATTCGGCTATGCTATCTTTGAAATTTGCCGCTCCATCGAAAAACATTCTTCACCCCGAGTATGACTCTGCAATGTCCTCCCATGTGAACAACACTTCTTCATCTGGGAAGTATGTGGTGAGTGGCTTGTAATCCTTGACCACCGGGTTCTCTGCGAGATGATCGACCAATGCTTGTTCCTTGATAGCTTTCTACATCATGCACACAATATCAAATTCACTAAGAAGAATCTGCCATTTGGCAAATCTTTTTGTAGGCATTGGCTTCTGGAAGATGTACTTGAGCGGGTCGAGTCGGGATATCAGATATGTGGTATATTCTTATAGGTAGTGCCTTAACTTATGAGCGATCCATGTCAAAGTGCACCAGGTCCATTTTAACAAGGTGTATCTGGCTTCATGTGGTGTGAATTTCTTGATCAGCTAATAGATAGCTTGCTCCCTCTTTCCATTCTCATCGTGTTGTCCCAACATGCATCCGAATGCTTATCCAAGACGGACAAGTATAGTAACAGCAGCTTCCCGAGTTCGGGAGGAACTAACACTGGCGAATTAGACAAATATTCCTTGATCATGTCGAAAGCTTTCTGACATTCTTCTGGCCACTTTATAGCAGCGTCTTTCTTTAACAATTTGAAAATCGGCTCATAGATTACTGTTGACTAGGCTATGAACCGCTGATGTAGTTTAGTTTACCGAGGAAGCTCATCGCATCCTTCTTGCTTTTGGGTGAAGGCAAGTCATGAATAGGACTTGATCTTTAAGGGATCAAACTCTACCCCTTTTCTGTTAATGATGAATCTCAACAGTTTTCCTATGGGGACTTTGAATGCACATTTATCAGGATTCAACTTCAAACTGTACCTCCACTAATACTCAAAGAACTTCTTTAAGTCACTCAAATGGTCTGCACTCTTTCGAGACTTGATGATGACATCATCTGCATATACATCAATTTTCTTGTGGATCATGTCGTGAAAGAGGGTCGACTGGCTCTAATGTAGGTAGCACCAGCGTTCTTGAGACCAAATGGCATGTTCTATAACAATAAACCCCCCATGGCATGGTGAAGCTATTTTCTCCGCATCTTCTTCGTGCATTAGAATCTAGTGGTATCCAAAGAAACAATCCAAGAACGATTGCTACTCATGCTTCGCGCAGTTGTCGATAAGGATATGAATATTTTGTAGAGGAAAATCATCCTTTGGACTAGCTTTGTTAAGATCTCGATAGTCCACATATATTCTAATCTTCATCCTTCATTTGTACTGGTACGTTATTTTCCGACCATGTAGGATAATTGGTGACTCTCACCACATTCGCTTCTATTTGCTTGGTGACTTCATCTTTTATCCTTAGACTCAAATCTGGTTTTTGTTGACAGGTGGTCGGGTAGGATCAGTGGCCAATAGGTATGAGATGATGTTGGTACATAATTTGGGCATGTCGTCATATGACCAAGCGAATACATCGATGTATTGTCGAAGGAGATCCACCAATTATTTCCTCTGTTCTGTCTTTAGATAGATGCTGATTCAAGTTTCTTTCCCATCTCCTTCACTTCCCAATTTAATTACTTTTGTTTCTTCGAGGTTGGGCTTTTTTTGGCTCTCTAGTTTCTCGATCTCTTGTGGGAGGTTCTCATGCATCATGCTTTCGTCGTACTCTTTGTAGTCTTGATCGTATTGCTCAAGGGTTTCGTTACATATCATAATCGCGGAATGCAGGTTTTTATCGATTGCATTGGAGAAAAGGAAAACTAAGTATAAATAAGAGCAGAAAAATGAATTTGCAATGATTTAGGAAAAATAGTTCTTTTTATTTCATCAAAAGGAACGTCTTAGCATTCAAAGACGCAACAAAAAAGTACAGGCATGGTCCATGCCTCAATTGACCTTGCGGCTTTTCATTCCACACTCTTCTCCGTTTTTTTTGCTTGCGTAATCTCGACTGCATGAAATTGCGACCCTATCTAATCCTTCTATGAAAGGGACCGCATGACTCCACTCTTTATTAGCAACTCGATCTCATTCTTCAATCTATATCAATCCTCAGTATCATGCCCAGAAAACCCGGAATGGTAGGCACAACGCTTGGTTGCGTCAAAATATTTGCAGGGTTGGTCGGGAATTCTCCCTTCCACTAGGTATATCAGTCCAGCTCTCCTCAACCTTTCAAACAACTAGGCTAAAGGTAAGCAATTGGAGTCTAGTTTCTGGGATTTCTTTATTCAAAGTTTGGGCATGGCCTAGGTGCATAGGCGAGTCTATTTTGGTGGGTGGTGGTTTGGACTGGGCCATATGGTCATGGTGGGTTTGGATGCATATTGGCTCGGGGATGGTTGTAGTGAGTTTGCTTATCGTAGTATGGTTGGGTTTTATATTTTGGGGCATACGTGGGTTGATGTGAGGGATAGGTGTTTGTGGGGTAGGAGTTGCTGCAAGGAGGACTTGACTAATAGTAGGGGACGATTGTCGCTACTTCCTCTTTCTTATTCTTCTCACTGCCTATGGAGCTAGATTGTATAGCCTTGCTAGTAGCTTGCAGCATGGCTATTGACTGTATTTTTCCTGATTTGGTACTTTCTTCCAAGAAGTCTCCCATCTTAACCAGCTCGAAATTTTTTTGACCTATCATACCCATCATCTTTTCAAAATAGATCCCCTTTTTGGGCCCGGATAATATACTTGGTTAGCTCATTATCATCTAATAGAGGTTGGGTCCTGACAGCTTTTGACCTCCAGTGGCGAGTGTACTCTTGAAATGACTCTGAAGGTTTCTTTTGCATATTCACGAAAATGAACCTTTCTGGAATAATCTCAATACTAAATTTGAAGCGATTCATAAAATCCTCTCCCATGTCTTGCCAATCTCTCCAATTCATAGGGTGTTTCTGCGTATACCAAATAACTGTTTCTCCCCTCAGACTCCTTATGAACGACTTTATTCTCAGCTTTTTATTTCTTCCTATTTTGACCAACTTGTCACAGTACGCCCTCAATTGAGCGTGGGGATCACTCCTTCCATGAAAAATGTCAAACTTTAGAGGCTTATACCCTGCGGGCATGTCAACATCGGGATGTATACACAAGTCCTCATATTCCAGGCTGTCTCTCCCTCGAGCAACTTGGGGATTCTTCATCTATTTCCTCAACGCTCCCCGTTGTTCAGACACTAACTCCACTTCCTTGTATTTTGCTTCTTTCTCCATCTCAGCATATTGGTCGATCTCGTAGGGCACTCTGACTGTGATAGGACGTGGCAAAGGTAGGCTCAGAGGTGGCATATACAGGTGGAACATACAACTCATCTATGGTGGTGTGTGTAGTAGTTATGTGCTGGTTCTGGTTGTTTCAAAAGTGATGCTGTCTTCAGGAGGGGTGTGAACTAAATTGGTGGTGGCTGGTGGATTTTCTGGTGTTTGGACATTCGGGACATAGGGTGTATGTATAAGGGGATTTGGCGGAATTGCGGGGGTTACTTATAGTAAAACTTGGGTTGTAGGATTTGTAGTGACAGTGGTCGGGGTACTGGTTGTTTATCGGGTTACTGAAGGGAAATGATCAGGGATTGAATCTACAAAAAGGAAGTAGGGTGGTTGTAGAAACGTTGTCACGGCCAAGTGTGCCAGCTCCCGGATCTGTTGTACCTCTTCTCTTAGTGACTCCATTTCTCGTGCCATTCTAGCAATGTGTTCATTATTTCGAGTATCATCCTTTTCCCCTTATTGCCCTGGGTTGTCGGCTATTACTAGAGCATTTCTGGCCGAGTCGTCGAGTCATCGGTTGCCGACATCTTTCCCTTTGGATCTCATATTGGATGGTGGCCCAACCAATTTTACGTAACCAACCTCTGTTTTGGGAATAAAAATAAAGTAACGATAAAATAAGGAAAGTAGAAGTTAGTTTCAGAGATTGTACAAATATGAGCACATAGAGCAATTAATTCATGTATTCAGCTAAGCGCGTCTCTTAAGATACGCAGGACCTCTCTTTGCCAGAGGTCGGCCTATGTCGCGAATGTTTGACGAACAATCATATTTTGACACATTTTATCCGGAGAAAACATTATTTTTCATTGATAGGATTTGGATTACAATAAGATGGGAGTGGTGGTTACAACATTGTTTTCATAGTTCACAGAAGATTACATGGGCTCATAGGCTCGCCCTTAGGGAAATAAAAGGAGGTAATATATAAAGGGAAATCAACCAGCCATTGAATAATCATCCCCGAAGTCACCTCCCAAGATTTCTTCTCCAAGCTCTTCTTTAGGGTCCTCTTCAACTTTCTCGTCCTCCTCGTTATTGTTGTACTGTGGTTCATCCTCGGGATCCTCATCCAGCACTATTTTTGACTCAATCTGTATGTACTCAATTACCTGAATGTCGTTCTCTATCGGTGGCAACATGTGGTCGACCGACACTGGAACCACCTGTTGATGCATGGCGGTGGTAACAACATAGTGGGGGCAAAACCTGGTGATATATCTGTAGAACTGATGTTGCATCCTCTAGTCTGGTCAATCCTTCTCTGCTAGGTCTGGCCAACTCATCCTCCTCGTTGATCCGCATGAAGTACTCAGGCGTGCACCAAGAATTTTGCCCCATGGCATCATGGTTAAATAATTCCATTCATCTTGGAGCCTCATCACCACCGGGATTGGAATTTGTCCGTTGAAATCATCTTTATACAAAGTTTCCTTGACTAGAGGGGCACGTCTTGAATCAGACCAAATTGCCTTAGAACCCTCAGAGGTGCATATGGTTGAATTCCTTCCAGTCCCACTAACTCGATGAAGTACCTTCTGGGGCTTCTCAAGATCGCCCTGCCACTTAACCATGAAAGTTTCCAGTTCATAAATTCTGCACTCAGATGGGTCAATATGTCTCGCTACTCCTCTTGCCCTTGTGGTGTAGCCTGGTGTCTCATCCTTTCGTTATGGCTCCTGATCATGTTACTAACGCTCACAAAATAATCAATAGTTAGCTCCCTCTGAATAAAGTGTTTTGTGGCCCATATCTGGAGTAGTAAGTTGCAGCCTTTGGAATCATATCCTCTAGAACATGCAAACAATGCCCGGAATGCCTCTGCCAGTATCATGGGAACCAGGGTGACTTGCAGATTCCATCGAAAGGTTGCCCAAACTAGGGGCAGCCGGTTGATGTTGATTCATCCATTCCTTTGCGAGAAAACTAATACTTCCAATAGTGCCAGGGAAACGTTTAGGGGGCAGAGACTCTCCCATGCTGCTCGACCGCATTGAAATTCTTTAGGATGCCACTCGTAACTTTCCTGTCTGAATCTGTCAAACATCTGGTCCAAACTTACTCATTCATATTTCATGTTTCTCAAATTTCTGTTGTTTTCCAGACCCAATGCATGAAGGAACATGTGGTTAGGCGTGATAACTGGCAGTATTGGTTTCCGCTCGGCAAACGGTAACTCCGTGAAGCTAGTGATTTCCTCCAGCGTTGGTGCTAGTTCATAATCGACAAAGTTGAAGAACACCTTAGCTGGGTCCCAAACTCTATCAACAGCCTAGTAAGGACTTTGTCAGCTTGATGTTAATGAAGGCGATCAGTCATCCCAGGTTTGTTATGATCTTATCCCCATGCTTCCGGTGAATGTTTATCCACCACTGCTTTAGCTTGTGTGGTGCAGTATTACCATGTTAATCTCGGGGATGTTGCGGTTGATTTCCATCTAAAAAGGTGAAAAGGTTTGGTAAGCGTTTGATCTGGATCTTTTGCGTCTTATCTGGAATGGTTCGTCATCCCACAAAAGGCATGTCGTTGGGTACATGACCCATTGATATTAAGGTTGATTTCCTAATCATGAGTCAATACCAAGGACCAACTCACCTAAAGTTTATGTCGTGTGACCTATGTTTTCTAGAGTAGCGCGTTTCCTAATTTTAGAGTTGGACTGAATAACTGCGAGACGTTATGTGAGTTGACCTGACAAAGCCATTCGTTGAAACTAGAGAATTTTGAAAGAAGGTTTGGAGGGGTGTAAAATACAACCCTCGCATGTCATTTGGGTGTGATTGTGTACGGACAAGACTCAATAGAAAAAACGTAATGAGTGTGTATAAAGCAATAACAGGTAATTGCGATAACAGTAAAAAGCCGGCAAATAAGTACATATTTGACAGGTTATAGAAACATAAATAAGTATGACAAGTAAACACATATTTTGAAAACTTAAGCACAATTAAAGTAGAATGTAAACAAACATCCCCAAAATTCATGTCTAGCCTAAGTCTGCAAAAGTTAGAACCTAAGTGTAGAATCCCAAGAAGAGTCACCATGTTGTTGCACCCTATTTTGCACATGTCAAAACAAGATTCAACTAATGGTTCTTCTGATGTTGATAAAAGAGAGTCGCCACCTAATATTTAAGGTATATTAGAGTACCTATGTGGTGATTAGATTATTATCCTAATGGTGCGCTAACCGATGAGATTTTGGTTACGGTTCTAGTTATTCTAAGGGGAAGGTGTTAGGCATCCCTTAAAATCTACCTGAGGTAACTCCTTAAACTTAGGCTAGGTTTGGGGAACAAAATGTTTATATTCTAGTTAATTAGTGGCCAAAGTTACTAAGTATATGTTTTTAAAAAAAACGTCTAAGTCTTATTTGAAAAGCTCATTGTTTTGGAAAAGATTGTTCGTTTTCATTTTTTGAAAGGGAAAGGTTATTACATTGTATATTTGTAAATTTATTGGGCAAAAATAATTTCTTTAAAATGGATGTACTTTAAGTTGGAAATGGGTATACGTCACTTATTAAAATTCCTTAGGTTTTAGGTCCATTCGTTGTTTCCTGTAAACGACTGAGTGTGATTGATTTTATTCTCCTCTGAAAAAATGCTTTTATTTTACATGGCTCGTTTGATGTTTTTCCAAAGGAAGTTGGTTTTCATTTTTGAATCTGCCAAGAAATTTGAAAACCATTGAATGTTGGCGATGAACATAAGTAAATTGTTTGCTTTATTGAAACAGTTAGTTTAAAAAATTATTAATGATCAATCGTTAATGTAACTAAAGCAAAACTTGTAATTTAACTTTAACCTACGAGTCTCGATTTGCCTATGTTCCTAAAATCAAAATAGCAAAAGTATTCAAGTAAGAAAGTCAATTTTCAAAGATACACACACAGAGTGAAAAATAACAAACACTAACATTCAAGAAAAAAGAAAAGGGAGCTGAACACTTTAACCAATGGGCTGGTAGACGAACCAGGCCTAGCGGGTTTTAGCTTAACGGCAGCGGACTCGGACAAAGTGAGGAAAAGGAGGAATCTGGATCTGGATCTTGGGCCAAAGTCAATTTCATTTTGTGTTAATCCCATGAAGACTAATAAAAGTTAGTAACTAAAGGCATAGGGTAAATCCTTATCAATGGATAAAATACCCATGTGGGCCCCTGACACTTTGGAGTTCACAAGGATCTCAAGGACCTCGGGCAGTGCTTCTGCCAGGAGAGGTGTCTTAACCATAAACCAGGTTTCACACCCAAATACCCTTAGCCACCCACTCTTACTCTTCCTCAGAGGTTTAGACACAAATGAAGTGTCAGCTTAGTAGTTAACATGAAAGCAGCAGCGGATGCAGTTAACATGAAAGCAGCAGTGGACACGAATGTTCAGACACACAGAATCTTAACAAAAACTATAGAGAACATCATCATTAGAGTGCAAGGATATGAACAGTTCAGAATCAGCCATGTATGCGGTCGAAATAGGGCTCGACTATTGCACGATAGATCAGGCTCGGAACGCGAAAGGTTGAAGATCAACCCCGAGTTTCATTGAAGCAGAACACGAAGCCGGAATGTCCGACCTCGAGAACACTAAGCTCGTGATTCGGAACCGATGCTGACTCTGAGCATGCTCGAGGGAAGATCGTCGAACCTAAATAACGGAAAGCCAGAATATCTGTAATGGGACGAGCATCGCAGCGGGAATCTCGGCACAAGTCATTGGAACCGCCTAATTAGCAAATTAGGAGATTTTTTACCTTACATAGAGTCATACCTAAAATAAGATTCCCCTACTATATAAAGGGGGTTCTAATTATTTGTAAAGACACTTTGAATCTCACCACGAAAGATAGAAATAGACTCATCTCTTTAATTACAATTGTCTCGTTATTCTATTTCCAACCTCGATCGCAACAGTTCTTGACCCGAGGGCATTCAACAGACAAGGCTAACGCCGGCCGGCTTGTGTTGTTTGCATTTATTTTTATCGTTAATTCTAGTTTCAATGTTATTTCTCATTTTTGTATCAAACTATATCACGTATCCTTAAAACCCCGTATAAATTCAATTGTTATCTGATTTTGAGGGTAAATAGTTTGGCGCCCACCGTGGGGCTAAGGATAATAGTGGTTATTTAATACAAAACTCCATAACACACACACTGCTTCACACTTGCTCTTTGGAGTGTCATTAATTCGAAGCTACAATACAAAAATGTCAAACTCTCAGTCGGCACCAGTGCACGTTGACAACGAGTCCGACCACCAAGGTGAAAATAACAACATAGCGCCCGGCAACGAGATCCCGATTGTTGACCCGCTTGACGCTAATTCACACATGGCAATTGATGCGTATTCGCCTACCGACCCCTCAAATATCGTTCATAGAGGAGTCCGATCAGTAATTCGAAACCCCCAAAATGTTGAATGGGACGGGATCAGCCTCCGGATGATCTTCGAAATGTTGCAAAATCAATAGACGGCGATAGCTCAGTTACAAAACCGAAGCCAAATCTCGAACAGGGTTGAGTCCGGCCTTTGCCGGGAAATCACCCACAGGTATGAATCGATTGTTGGAAGGTCAAATGAATGTGAATCGGGGGAAAACCCCGAAATTATGAAGATGCTCGAGGGTCTGACAAGACGGATAGAATCAGGAGACAATAAAATCGAGGCAAATGACAAAAAAATGGAAACCTGCAACTCCAGGGTGGATCAAAGCCCAGGGGCACCCTCGGTGTTAAAAGGCCAAGATTCTAGGAAGATCGTGCAAAAACCTTTTTCACCGAGCGCGGCTCCAAAGCCGATCAGCAAGAAATTCTATATGCCCAAAATAGATAAGTATAATAGAACGACTGACCCGAACGAGCACGTAACCTCATATACATGCGCTATCAAAGGGAACGACCTGGAGGACGATGAGATCGAATCCATTATGTTGAAGAAATTTGGGGACACCCAGTCAAAGGGGGCCATGATATGGTATCACAACTTACCTCCTAATTCTATTGATTCATTGGCTATGCTTGCATATTCTTTTGTGAAGGCACACGCGGGTGCCATCAAGGTAGAAACTAGGAAATCGGACGTTTTCAAAGTCAAACAAAAGGATAACGAAATACTCAGAGAGTTCGTGTCTCGATTTCAAATGGAACGAATGGATCTTCCACTAGTCATTGATGATTGGGTTGTTAAAGCTTTCACTCAGGGACTCAATATTTGAAGCTCAGCGGCTTCACAGCAACTAAAGTAGAACTTAATAGAATACCCGACTGTTACATGGGCTGACATACATAATCGGTACCAGTCGAAAATCAGAGTCAAAGAAGATCAGCCCGGGGCCCCTTCGGGATCCATTTATCCCGTTTGAGCTCTTGACAAAATCATAAGGGATATTGATCGCGAACCAAGATCGAACAGAGATCGACATCAGCCATATCACGGGGACAGAAAAATCGGTGTTTTAAGGCGGAACTCCCTACGAAATGAATGGAGAAATGACAAAGGCCAGAGCAACTGGGGGCTCATGACCAAAAGGAGCTTCGAAAGGCCCATCAGGCATAATGAAGCACCACTGCTATCGGAGTACAACTTTAATGTCGATGCTGCCACTATTGTGCCGGCTATCGGTCGCATCAAAGATACTAAATGGCCTCGACCACCGCAATTCGATCCGACCCATAGGGATCCTAACAAAATATGCAAATATCATGGCACTCACAGTCACAAAATAGAAGATTGTCAGCAGCTGAGAGAGGAAGTAGCCCGGTTACTCAATAATGGATATCTTCGAGAAATCCTGAGCGACTGAGCCAAAAATCATTTTGGGAACAGGAATTCCTACAAACAGACGGGGCAAGAAGAGCCTCAACACGTCAACAACATCGGTGGAGTCGATACCCCTCATGGGCCGACGTTGAAACGCACCAAAATATCCATTACAAGGGAGAAGCGTAGTCGGGATTACACGTAGAAGGGAACTTTATCTTTCAACGACGAGGATGCTGAAGGGATTGTACAAACCCTAATATCTGTACTCATACATTAAATTAGAGTTAAACGTGTGTCAATCGATCGAGGTAGCTCAGCCAACATCATTCGATCATGGGTCGTGGAGCAACTCGGCCTGCTAGACTAGATCGTTCATATAGTCCAAGTTCTTAACGAATTCAACATGGCATGTGAGACAACCAAGGGTGAGATAACATTACCGATAAATACTGTTGGAACCATTCGAGAAATAAAGTTCTATGTGATCGAATGGGACATGAGGTACAATGCTGTTTGGGAGACCATGGATCCACGACACGAGGGCAGTGTCTTCGACGCTGCACCAGACGTTGAAATTTATGACGCCCGATGGAGTTAAAACGGTCTATGGGAGCAAACGGCCACGAAAGAAATGTTCGCGGTCGAAGAGGTGACGCCAGCACCAACAGTTCCAAACCAAGTGATTGAAGACAGGAAGAAATAGCAATCACAGATACCATCTTCGGCAGATGTGAACAAATAAGTGTATGTCGTATGACATGTTATTTTAGTCCCTGCGAGTAGAGGACCATTTAAGACCTTTGCAGGAAACATCAGTATACTGAAACAGTACAACATGAAGCTGAACCCGGAAAAATGCGCGTTTGGAGTGGGTTCGGATAAATTTCTCGTATTTATGGTGTCGAATTGGGGAATCGGGATCAACCTCGAATAGATCAAAGTTATCGAAGATATCACGGTCGTAAACAATGTGAAAGTCGTGCAAAAGTTGACCGGCGAAAAGCCGCTCTGGGGCGATTTATTTCGAGGTCGTCCTACAGAAACTATCGGTTCTTTGCACTATTGAAAAAGAAGAACAACTTTTCATGCATCCCGGAATGCCAGCAAGCTTTGGAAGAACTCAAAAGGTACCCCGCCATTGCTTCATACACCGAAGGAAGACAAACAACTGTACCTTTACTTGGCGGTCTCAGAGATAGCGGTAGGCGGAGTCCTAGTTTGGGAAGAACAAGGTACGCAATTTCCAATTTACTATGTTAGCAGAACCTTAGGCAAAGTCGAAACTAGATACCCCTACCTAGAAAAATTGGCGCACGTTTTATTAAGTGCTTCTAGGAAATTGAAACCGTACTTCCAATGTCGTCCCATATGTGTCGTAACGACTTACCCATTGAGGAATGCTATGAATAAGCCCAAGCTCTTGGGCCGATTAGCCAAATGGGCCAGAGATATAAATGGTTACGACATTGAATATGGACCTCGAACCGCCATTAAATCTCAGGTGTTGGCAGATTTTGTGGCCGATTTCACACCGATCCTAATACCCAAGGTCGAAAGAGAATTGTTCGTTGACTCAGGAACATCCTTGGGAATATGGACGCTCTTCAATGACGGTGCCTCGAGTGCAAGGGGGTCCGGACTTGGCATGATATTGAAGCCACCAGCAGGTAATACAATTAGACAATATATTAATACTGTGAAATTGACTAACAATGAGGCCGAAATATGAAGCCATGATTGCAGGCCTAGAACTAGCCAGGTGCTTGGGAGCGGAAGTGATCAAAGCCAAATGTGACTCCCTTCTTGTGGTAAATCAAGTCAATGGAATGTTCAAGGTCAGAGAGGAACGGATGCAAAGGTACTTAGACAAACTACGAGTGACATTACAACGGTTCAAAGAGTGGACCTTACAACATATACCTTGGGATCAAAACAGCGAGGCTAACGCCCTCGCCATCTTGGGGTCATCAATCGAAGACGACAAATTCGACTCGAAAAAAGTCGTACAACTTATGAGGTTAGTAGTGGAAGAAGGTCACGCTGAGATCAACTCAACGAGCCTTACTTGGGATTGGAGGAACAAATACATAGAATATCTCAGCTGCGGTAAACTGCTCTCGGATCCAAAAGGGTCGAGGGCGCTGCGCACAAAGGCAGCCCGATTTAGCTTGTCTGAAGACAGAATCTTTTTTAGAAGAATGTTTGATGGCCCACTCGCGATATGTATGGGACCGGGTGATACTGAGTACATTTTGAGGGAAATCCACGACGGTACCTGCGGAAACCATTTAGGCGCCGAGTCATTGATTTGAAAAATAATCAGAGCTAGTTATTGCTGGGTCAATATGGAAAAAGACACAAAGGAATTCATTCAAAAATGTGACGAATGCAAAAGGTACGCCCCGATGATCCATCTACCTGGGGAGATGCTCTACTCAGTTTTATCACCATGGCCGGTCATGAAGTGGGGGATGGACATTGTTGGCCCTCTTCCGTGGGCACCAGGTAAAGCTCAGTTTATACTAATTATGACTGACTATTTTCTAAATGGGTGGAAGCTCAGGCATATGAGAAGGTTAGGAAAAAAAGAAGTCAACGATTTCATTTGGGATCACATCATATGCCGATTTGGAATGCCATCCGAGATTGTATGTGACAACGGGAAGCAATTCATCGGTAGCAAAGTAACCAAATTCCTCAAACATCACAAGATCAAAAGGATCCTATTGACACCCTACCACCCTAGTGGGGATGGACAAGTCGAATCTACCAACAAAACCATACTCCAAAACCTCAAAAAGAGGTTAAACGATGCCAAAGGGAGATGGAAGGAAATATTACCCAAAGTCCTATGGGCATACCGTACGATTCTGAAATCCAGCATTGGAGCCACCCCGTTCTCTCTGATTTATGGTGTCGAAGCTTTGATACCGGTCGAGGTCGGGGAGAGCCAAGTATCAGATTCCGGTATGCAACAGAGGAATCGAACCACGAAGCCATGAATACGAACTTAAAGCTGTTAGATGAGAGACACGAAGCTGCCCTTGTTTGGTGAGCTGCTCAAAAGCAAAGGATCGAGAGGTATTACAACAGAAGGGCCAACCTTTGATACTTCAGCGTGGGGGACTTAGTATTAAGAAAGGTCACGCCGAACACACGGAGTCCAAATGAGGAAAAGCTGGGAACAAATTGGGAAGAACCTTATTGTATCATTAAAATCACCAGAAATGGATCCTATCAGCTCGGAATGATGGATGGTAAACAACTACCGAACAACTGGAATATAACTCACTTAAAGCGATATTACTGCTAAGATACGACCCTGTTCTTTATTTTTTCTTTTATTTGCATTACGAAGTAACACTTGCAGGTACCAAACAAGGGCCATACGGGATGTTAGGTCTGAAAGCATGCGTTGCATTCTTTTTCCCTTGGACCAGTTTTGTCCCAAAATGGGTTTTACAGCAAGGATTTTAATGAGGCAACATTTAAATCGTGCTAAACTAGACTTGAAGGCCGGTAACAAATCAGTGACAATAGCATTCGAGGCCCGTCTTTGATCGACCCCGAATACTTGGGAGCCAGTTTAGCATGGAAAGAGATTTCAAGATTGAAGGGTTAAAGATCAATAAGATTCAATGTAAAGGCCAAACGGTCAAATGAACAGTGCTCAAATAGACTGATCAAACCTTGACACAAAACTTGTAGAATACATTGCTGAATGAAGTGAAATCTCTTCTTTGCAAACGTCTTGTATTTTAAATCTTTTCCTTTACATTTCTCAAGGAATTCCCTGCTTTCGATCCCCTAAAGGAAACCAGCCCAAGGGTCGCCTTAACTTGAATTCGAATAATAACTCTCTCACTCGGGGCTGTCGTCCGAAAAACAAACTCAGACGGTCCAAGTTACTAGATCTCGGGGGCATAAGACCTATTAGGCAACGCCCGAATTTAAAGGTTAAGGCCGTTCCGAGTTAACAACACTCGAGGGCACAAAGCTTATTGGGCAACACTCGATTTAAAAGGCTAAGGTCATTCTGAGTTAATAACACTCGAGGGTACAAAGTTTATTTGGCAATGCCAGAATTAAAAAGCTAAGGCCGTTCCGAGTTAAAAGCATTCGAGGGCACAAAGCATTTGGCAACACCTGAATTAAAAGACTAAGGTCATTTCGAGTTAACAACACTCGAGGGCATAAAGCCTATTTGGCAACATCCGAATTAAAAGGCTAAGGCCATTCCAGAGATAACTGCACTCGAGGGCACAAATCTTATCTGGCATATCCTGAACTATATAGGCTATGGCCACATAAACACAGCTCGGAGACATCTAAAAAACAACAAGGCATTGAAATTTCACTAATCAATCTGATCGAGTTTTGCTAGACCTGCGGAACTTGACCATCAGCCACTGAATCAAATTTGTATCACATACGTCATGAGCCTATCGTCACTTATCAAAGTAAGAATCAGAAGCTCGTATAGTGAGAATCTGAGGCTCATATCATTTCTCATCATTACTCTCTGAAAAATGAGGGGACTATCTGTATACGGTCGAAATCGGGCTCGACTGTACACGGTCAAAATCGGGCTCGACTATTGCACGGCAGATCGGGCTCGGAACGTGAAGGGTTGAAGATCGACCCCGAGTTTCATCGAAGTAGAGCACGAGGCCAAAATATCCGACCTCGAGAACACCGAGCCCATGATTCAGAACCGATCCTATCCCCGAATACACTTGAGGGAAGATCACCGAACCTAAATAATGAAAAGTATCTGTAATGGGACGAGCATCGGGCGGGAATCTCGGCAGAAATGGAACTGCCTAATTAGTAAATCAGGAGATTTTTTTTACCTAATATAGAGTCGTACCTAAAGTAGGATTCCCCTACTATATAAAGGGGGGGTCTAATTATCTGTAATGACACTTTGAATCTCATCACGAAAGATAGCAATAGACTGATCTCTTTTATTATTATTGTCTCATTATTCTATTTCCAACCTCGATTGCAACATTTCTTGACCCGAGGGCGGTTAACATACAAGGTAAAGCCACCCGGCTTGTGTGGTTTGCATTTATTTTTATCATTAATTCTAGTTTCAATTTGATTTCTCATTTTTGTATCAAACTAGGTTACGTGTCCTAAAAATCACGTATAAATTTAACTGTTATCCGATTTTGAGGGTAAACAAGTCACAACATTGACTTTAGGATTTAGAAACCCCTACATATGACGGCAAGCTATTGCAAGTAAACTTATAAGGTACAGTAATATCCATGGCCTCAAGGTTGATTATCGCATGCATTAGGACACTTAGGAAAGTTATCGCGCAGACATGAAAGCAGGGAGAGTTAGTGCCATACTATCAATAAACCAATTCAAGTTCAGAAGTGTCTGGTCAAGTGAACTGAGCATTGGTAAGTGATAGGGAAAGACACATACGCTAATTTCTTGAACTTTAATGAAGGTTTAACAATTCAGTTTCATTGAACAGGTTCCTAACACTTAAAATAAGCCAACAAACACTTCAATAGTCTTCAAAACAGTCTAGAGCTAACATATACATGCCTGAGAGCCCCGCTTCATGGAATAATTGTACCAAAACTGATTCAAACTTCCCCAAGGCGATAGCAAGACATCACCGCAAGCAGGAAAAGATCAGTTTTCTTAATAACATAATATTTAGTACGCAACAATGTACAGTTTAATAGGTTTTCAAACTGTTAGAGCCAAATAGCACTTCAGTTCATGATCAGCTTTTTCCTATGCATAGTGGTATTAGACAGACATGGAGCAATTGGCAAAGGTGTCCATTCTTAGTTAAATATAACAAGACAGACATACAATATTGAATTCATTTAAACTTGTGAATGAGTTCATTAACATATTACACCATCAGAGTGCTATTCCTGATCTCAATCCACAGTACAGGCACACATGAATCACCAAATGTACGTCAAGGTAGAAAGATCAAATATAAGGCATGAGCTGCAAGGAAAAACCATTCATTGAGCCAAGATAAGGCAACACAACTTCACATATATGAGGGTTAAGTTAGTCTATTAGTAGAGACATGCAGTCTTAATAAGGCAACAAGGAGAATTCAAGAACATGATTTAACTAATTTATCTAGTGTGATAGTTTTTATGTCATTATTACTTCAGCTACATAGGTGGATCACATATAAAATCATAAGATTTCAACTCAACTAACCACAGATTTAACAGGATCGGTTACTTAGGATAGCAATGCAGAATCTTACGGACTAGCTAAACTATGAAGTTTAAGGTTCATATGATCATCACATATTGAATAACTCAAAACAATATACCTATCAGGAAATATCATCAGCCTCAGCAGAAAACAGGATGACATACTTAGCAGGACATAATAGAAGTTGTATACTAGCATGCATAGCATCTCAGACATGATGATCAAAGTGGCACGGTGTAGGAAGTATTAGCATAACTTTCAAGAGAGGCTACAAGCCTGATTTAATCCACTTTGGTCATCATATATAACCATTACTTAATTAACAGAATGGATCACGCATAATACTATCAGCATAGGACCTTAACTTAGTTAATCACAAAAGCTTAACAGAATTTACGAGCAACCATACATATAGACTTTCACTTAGCTAGGTCATAAGAGATGGGATTCATGCTCAGCACAGATTTGGTAATATCCAAGACAACATGATTCATCGGGAGAATCTCTAACCTAGCAGTAGATGACATACAAAAAGCAGAACATAATAAGGATTGTCACATAACACTAATGCATATCATACACAAAGGGAATTAACAGGAAAAACACTGCATATACCATAATTACACGATTAATTCAAAGATAGAAAGACGGTTAGTGTAGTGACCTTCTGTAGGACCGCAAACCAAGTAAATGTTGATTCTTAGCCATTTGGGATCACAAGCTCACTACAATCCATCCGAAGTAATTGAACTCGACCAAATATGAGAGAGGAGAAGTAGAAAGTTAGAGAAGAACTACTGAAACTTAAACTTTTAATGCTCTTTGTATTTTTTTTCAATCGTTGTTAGTTGTATTGATGTCTGTTAGGTAGAGACATTGAATGCCCTATTAATAGTGGTGTTCAAGCCACTTAGGGTTTTGATTGAGTTACGGATATTGGAGAGTGCTGATAGGGTAGATGACGATAGAGAGTAGGTGAAATCAGAAGGAAAAGAGGGGAAAGTGGTTCGGGATTTACCTGAGCACGAGAAGGTCGATCATTGAAGCCTTCGATCCAACGGTCAAACCCTAATGTCCAGAGGTCACTATGTTTTACCTTTGGAGAACGAATAATGATGATGAAACTGAAGATAATAGCCATGCATGCTCCGATTCGACGGAATAGAGGAAGGATTTATGGATTTTCAGGTTACATAGATTAGGTCTAGAGTTTCAGATTTGAGATTCAAATCTGATTGATTGAAATGGAATGGAAATAAGCCAGATTTATGATTAAAAGGGACAATATGGATATTTCAGGGCTTGAGTTGTGACCTTGCATAAATTTGTGCAAGGTTTTAGGATTGATGAGGTTAATGGGGTTGAGAGAAAAGAGAGAAGAAATGGAAATTAGGGCGGTCATTTGGACAAAAGTTATTAGGTTTTAAGGGTCGTTTCGGGGTTAAAAACGCGAGACTGATTATGAGCCGTTGGATCTCTTGATCAACAACTTCGACTTTTTGTATAATAGGAATTGATAAAGTGATTTGTTATGGAAAAATGACGGCATTGGATTTTTGTTATCCAATGCTTGAGAATAGATCCAAAATCGTGAAGGTAAAAGAAAAATAGGGATTAATCATAGGCTGCTGATGGATTGGATCATCGGTCCAGATCTTTTGTGTTTCTTTTATAAGTGTTTGGGAGGTGTGACGTGGCATGATGCCATTGGTTGAGAGGTAATGGCATGGATTGCCAACATGGCTGGAAGAGGTGGCCTAGACCGGGTGAGGGGTTTGGGCTCGTGTGTTTTGGGCCAAAAACGGCTTAAACGGACCTAGGCACATAACCATATTGAATTTAATGGTTAATTGTAAATATTGCCTCTTGAGCTTTTCAACCCTTTAAAATTAACTTAATTAAATATAACTAATTCTAATTAAACGTGATAAAATATAATCATAAAATATATTATAAATTATCTTAACTAAAAATTTATTTATTAAAAATCTTCATTTATTAAATTATGAGACTAATTTCGAATTAATTAAAGTAATAAGAGACATAATTAAAAATCAAAGATTAATTTATAAAATTAATTTTAGAACCTGTATATTAAAATATAAAGGTTATTTTAAGAATTCAAAAATAGTAAGGGTAATATAATTCATAAATATTTAATAATAAATTATTAATTCAACATTGTTAATAATTACTTCCTATTATGTTTTTGAAGAAAAATAGGTATTATTGATTAGAAAATATTTTACCACATTTATTGTAAATTATTAAGCATAATTAATTTTTTAATTTTAAAAGGGAGGGTCAAAATTGGTCGTCGACACCCTCCCTGAAAGCCACATCATGAACCTTCATATCAGTATAACTCTTTTGCATGGACTGTGTTGTACGAAGCCGCTCCTGAATCAATTTGACCCTCTCCAAAGCATCACAAACTAAATTTGCGCCCAACAATCTATCTTTACCACGCTCAAGCCAACCAACCGGAGAACGACATCACCTCCCATATAAGGCCTTATATGGAACCATCTAGTTATTCCAAGGATTGCTGTTATTGTATGCAAACTTCATAAATTGAAGAAATTGATCCCATGACCTCTGAAGGAGCCGATGATCCAAATGATAATGAAATAGGGGCGTTCGAGTCCCCAGACGAAGATGAGACCAAACCTTATTATGATTAGCGAAGTCCTTTCTAACTCCGTTGAATGGTTAAATACACAGGCCCTCAACATATCCTCCAAAATCTGAATGGTCCTCTCAAACTGTTGATCCGTCAAAGTGTGAAACGAAGTACTCAAGTCAACTTGCATGCTCAGCTCACACTGCACAGCTCTTCAAATGTGTGGAGTGAACTGCGTGCCATGGTCCAAAATGACATAAATGGGTACATCGTTGTCACGACCCAAAAAATCCCAACCCGTTGTGATGGTGCCTGACATACCGACTAGGCAAGCCGAGAATAACAATAAAGAACTAGAACAACAGAATTTTATAGAAATAGCATAAGTTTGAAATCTCAATATAACATGATACTGCTAATACAATATAAATCCTCCTAGAAACTGGTAATACAGAGTCATGAGCTCTACAACGGAATACAAATCTGAACTAAATAATAATACTGTCTGAACTGAAAAAATAGTACATTAGAAAAGACAAGTCAAAACTGCAGCCAAGAATGCAGCTCTATCTCACCTTTCGAAGCTGGGTCCAACAAGTAAATCTACTGCTGATAATTTGTCTCCACACCTGGATCTGCACAAGTAAGTGCAGAGTGTAGTGTGAGTACAACCGATCCAATGTACTCAACAAGTATCGTAATTAACCTCAGTGAGGTAAAAGAAGCAAGAACTATATATGATACTAGCTATAACATGTACAGTTTCATCATTTTTAGCAAGTATAGAACAATAATTAAATCAAGTCATAAAGCACAGGAAGAAGCATCTGTATTTGTATGCATACAATTACTGAAATACTCTGCTTAGTCAATATTCAGCATATAGAGATGATGTGCAGTTAAATCAGGTAATTAACCACGGAAATTGCAAGTAACGATGAAATGCAAAATCCAAACAAACACTGGCCAGATTTCCTCAACGTTTCCATATCTTAACCAAACCACTAATCAATTTCCTCAATATCTGCGTGTACACCATTAAGAGGAAAACATGAGAGGGTGACCCTATGGGTATGGATCCATGTCCACACGCAAGCATGGTAAATTCAACGTGTTACCAGACCAGCGTGGTCACACGCTCAATATCATAATCCGCCCCATGTGGTCACATGCATAATATTACAATGAGCCCCGCGTGGTAACAAGCATAACAACATAATTCGCCCAGTATGGTCACAGGCATAACAACAAAATTCGTTCGCCGTGGTCACAGGCATAACAACACAATCCGCCCCGCGTGGTCACAGGCATAACAACACAATCCGCCCAGCATGGTGTTACAACCCATATCCACACGTGTTAGTTCATTCCATATGTTATTTAACATAAATCCAAGAATTAATTATCGTTGAGATGATAAGAATCGAATCCTATTGGTCCTAAGTGATATAAGGGTGTACAAGGGTGATTAACAAGTATTAGGAGTTAAACGAATCAAGGATGTTGTAACTCATATTTTGGGGTAAACCTAGAGGTGCTTAATACAATCAAGAGGTCTTTTTTAAGGTATTTGAATCATATAATATCCGTATCATAAGTCTTGAAGTCAAACGAGTTATGAAATAAAAGTCGACAAAAGTTGTCGCAACTTAGGTTCATAATTTTACTTAAACATTAGGTCAAATGTTTCTAAGATTTTCTCCCAATTTACAAGGAATTACGGGGTGCTCTACCTACCAAATTAAAGATCTATGAGTCTAGTTTCCAACGCATTAAACTGTTTGTCAATACGATCTTGGAGTATGGAGATAATTGTATTTCCGTAGACCTGCGCAGATTGGTAGGTGACAAGTACGTGCATCACCTACTTGCCAAAATTAAAGGACAAAATTAGAAGTCCCAAAGTCGGCCAAGAGAGGACTTTTAAGGGATTTAAAATCAGTTATTTCACCCTTATTTCATACCTTCAAAACCAAATTGAACCCCTGCAACCCCTCCCCAAAAATCTCACACAAACCCTAATCGATTTTCCCTCTCTTTCAAGTTCTAATTGGGGTGAAACCTAGAGTTTGAAGAACCAAGGAAAGGGCTGAGTTATCCAACAAGTAAGGTAAGTTTACTGCTCTCTTTTATACATTTTTTCTCCTGTGAATTCATGGTAATTCATTCTATACATGTAAGAACTCATGGGACGGTGATCGGAAGCCGTGAGTTCGAGTTATTCACTTGTAGCGGACTGTTTTGTGTTGCTGTTGGGCTGCGTGTTTTACTACTGTTTTGTGGAGTTTTGGAGGAAGAAGGGTGTGGAGAAACACCATAATGTTCAACTCTTGTTAGAAATCCTCACATTATTCACAGGTATGATTGGGTGGAAGGCATGAAGTAGGCTTGCTTGACTGGGATATCTCGGTTGAGCGTCGGTCGTGCTCCCCAAGGTCAGGGCATGACAGAAAGGCTTATTCTTTGTCTATAGAATTTTTGTTTATGCATATATTAATATTGTGTTTGATTTATATAGGGCCTATCGGCCCAATGTAAATTTTTTTTCACGACCCAAAATTTCACTAAGTCGTGATGGCATCTAACTCAACCCGCTAGGTAATCCAAACAATATAAGTTACAACTAACTGAAATAAATCAACAATATATATAATAGAATCGACTGGTAGTACAAGTCATGAGACACTATGATTTCGATTTACAACCTGATATGAAGAATAAATATATTAGATGTTTGAAGTTTAAATAAACAGAATTAAAATCCAAAACCACCATGAACAAAAGGTAGCCTAAATCTGGAATGCGGGTACGTCTTCAATGCTAAGCTTCGTCTTCCACAACTACGTAGCTCCAAGATCTGCATGCAAGGTGCAGAAGTGTAGTATGAGTATAACCGAACCTATGTACACAGTAAGTATCTTGACTAGCCTCGGTAAAGTAGTGGCAAGGTTTTAAATTAAAAGATACTAACTCAAAATTTTATCTGTGCAGATAATAAGCAGAAAGAGCAATGCGAGAAAGAGACACGAATAATCACCTAATAAATAAAATAATAATACAAATGAAAAAGGACCAAATAATATCATCACTTCTCAGTCCCACAACACAATACAATAACAAGAACCACTAGACAAGAATAACCATAATATATCTTCTCCGTCGCAACGTGCAGCCCGATTACATATATAATATCTTCTCCATTGCAGCGTGCAACTCGATCCTATATATAATTTTAATAATGTTGTAGCGTGCTACACGATTCCATATGACGCAATATTAAACTAAGAATGCAAGAAAAGAAGATAAAATCAAGACACTCAATTATCTATACGTACCTTCTTGATGAAGCCAAGGAGAACCTATAATATGAAAACAACCCTCATGATAACTAAGGACTTGCATATTGCTTGATCAATGGGAGGAACGAGTTCAATATTTATTCACACCAAGTATTGTACAAGTTCACATAATGGATTTTGGAGAGCACAAGGCTTTCGATTTTTATTCTTAATAATAATGGTAAAGGTGCTGAAATAATGTAGTCTTGGGGCTTATATAGGATGAGCCCTTAGCCTAAAACAACTAAGAAAGGAATAACTAGCAAAAAGGCCAATAATTTGGCTAAATGTCAAGCGACCACGCAGGGCCAAATAAGTGCCATTGTCTTACTCAAAACCAAATACGCAAAATAACTAATAAGAGCTAGTTAAGGCGTTCATTGAGTTCTCGGACACAACTAGTGCACGGCCATCCTTCTCTAAGTCTAACCAGCATCTTTTCTTGTCTTATCCAACATACTGCCCGCTTCTTCCATCATTGCGCAATCATGGCTCTTCATCACCATTAAGTGGATTTCATCAAGCTCTTTAGCTTGACTCCTCGTAAATGGTGTCGAAGGCACGAACGTAGCTTGATCAGGCTGGCCTACATCATTCTCCCCTTCTTGAGAAGATTTCATCCGCGAAATCGAGCCATCATCATCTCTCAAAGTGGCGCTACCTGCAACACAAGGAGTTAAGTCAGAATGGTTGAACGTTTTAGTTACACTATACTCACTAGGCACGTCTATAACATAGGCGTTGTTATTGATCTTTTGCAGCACTTGGAACGGACCATCTCCTCGCGGGACTAGCTTCCCCTTTCTTTGGTTCAGGAACCTCTCCTTTCGGAAGTGCACCCAAACCCAATCACTTTTCCTCAAGTCCAGCTATTTCCTCCTTTTTGTTATTCTTGGTCACCACTTTCTCATAAGCTTCCTCCAAGTTCTTCCTCACCTTAGCTTGCAACTCGAGCAACGCGGCTGCCCGGTTTTCACCATCAAAAGTAATAGCTACATCTCTTGGCAAAGGAGTAAGATCAAGTGGAATCAAGGGATTAAAGCCATAAACACATTCAAATGTAGTTATGCTAGTCATTTTATGCACAGTTCTATTATAAGCAAACTCCATAACAGGCAATCTATCAGCCCATGTCCCCGCCTTCCCTTTGGTCATAGCTCGAAGAAGAGCTTCCACGGTTTGTTTAACAACCTCAGTCTGACCGTCAGTTGTGGATGGTGAGACGTAGAAAACAACAGTTTTGTGCCAAAAGCACCCCACAAGCACTCCTAAAAGTGACTCAAAAATTTTGCATCCCTATTACTAACAATAGTTCGAGGCACACAATGCAGCTTCAACACATTAGCAATAAACCAGGAAGCAACATATTGTGCATCATCACTTTTTGTACAAGAAATAAAATGAGCCATCTTAGAGAACCCATCAACAACCACATAAATACTATCATGACCAACCTAGAACGAGGCAGCCCCATCACGAAATGCATAGAAACATCTACCCAAGGACTAGAAGGGACAGGTAAGGGAGTGTACTAACCATGAGTAGTAGACCTAGACTTATCCTGTTTGCAGTCTAAACAAGCTGCACAAGCACGCTCAACATCACGCCTCATCTTAGGCCAATGAAACTGCTCCCCTAATATAGCCAAGGTCTTACCTACCCAAAATGACCCATCAAGCCCCCGCAATGTTCCTCACGCACCAGCAACTCGCGCCATGAAGACTCGGGTATACAAACTCTCCCCTTCTTAAAAAGGTACCCATCATGCCATTGATATTTCTCTAATCGCTGCCCATTAGCTATGGCGTCACACACACTCTTATGCTTAGGGTCATGCATATACATAGACTTAATACTCTCAAAACCCATCAGCCTAGATGCTAATGTGGTAGCCAAAGCAGACTTCCTAGAAAGCGCATCAGCCACTACATTCTCCTTTCCCTTAAACCTACATCTAGCATGAAACAAGTTCTCACGCCGCGCATCTCCTTCCTCCTTTACACTCACGGTACTCAAGTTCCCACGCCCCACTATGGACATATTCACTCCTTCATCTTCCACTACATCTTCGTCACACTCAACCAAATCATCCCCCTCATTTCCCTCAATCTCCTCATCATTCTCTACCTCACAAACAGTGCCATCATCAAGAATAAGCATGGTCTTTCACATAGGGCAGTCCTTAGAGAAATTCCCATAGCCTTTACATTTATGACATTGAAAGGAAGATGCACTAGGAGAATTAAGTTGAGTTTCAGAGAGTTACCTCCGGACCCCTTAGGAACATTTTTAAGCGTCACCTTTTCGGCTGGCTTTTTCACCTCGGGCCTCACACTTGCTCCACTGGTGCTCGGCATTCTCCACTCCTTGTTTCGACGCATGGAAGTAGAATCAGAACTTCCTCTGTAGCGAGCTGCCTTGTCTTCTTTAATCATCTTTTTCAACTTCAACGGCAGCTGGGAGTACATCATGAAGAGCAAAAAATGCGTGTTGCCTCAACTGATTGGATATGTCCCGATTCAACCCATTCTTGAACTGTATAATATCCTCATCCTCTTCTTTCTCTTCCATGTCAAGTGATAGGCGGACCTTCTCAAGGTCATCATAATATTCTTCAACAGATTTCAGCCCTTGTTTCAAATCATATAACCTCAGGAGTTGCTCTTGTTTGTGCTTTGGATTGACATACTTACGAGTCATTAGTTGTTTCAATTATCTCCATGTTATGCGTGCGGGCTGCATATATCTACCTCTCGATCTTTTCTCGGCCTCCCACCAAGTAGAAGCATAGGACTCAAAGGCAGTGATGGCACACATAACCTTCTTTTCCTCGGTCATATCATTAATTTCAAATATCCTCTGAACTTGACGTCTCCATTCTAGAAATCAGTCAGGATCACTAATTCCCTTGAATGCAGGGATAGTAACCTTGACACTGTTCAAGCCATTATCACGGCCACCATGGACTGGTTGAAAGCCCTCATAATATTAAGCATGTTCATCGAACTCAGTCTCTGAATTCCTTCCACCAAAACCTCCAAGCCTCCCTCTAGGACCACGGTCAAAACCACATTTTCCCACATGGTCACAACCCCCATATGGTTGTCTCACCCTCGGGTCTCGCTGCCCTGGATCGTCATCATCAAACTCCTCAAACTCGGGTTTATCATCCTCACGGGCTGCCCTTATTTCCCCGGCGGGTACTATATTTCTTCGGCCTGGCATTAATGATGTATAATACCCCGAGAAATTCCCAAGGTTCTTACATCGTGAGCACCTCTGCCCCTCAACTCTTGTTGACGAGCCATCTCCGCAAATTGTTCAGGTCTTGCGGTGGAACCATCATTAGTTCCTTCCCCGATATTTTTCTGAGTACTAAGCGGATTTTTCAAAGTTCTCCGTTCGGGTGCTAATTGCCCTTACTTCAGCCAAGAGCTCGGCTAAAAGGATGTCGGCCACAACCTTGTCTCCTTCAGTAGCCATCTTTCTGCAAAAGAAACAAGACTAGAGAATGCGTTATGGTTAGTAAAATACCTCACTCACTCCCTCACTTTTGAATGACTCTCGGGTATACCCAATATTTTAGGTAGGATTTCTCAAACTTGTCCTCAAAATGGCTTCTTCTAATTGATCAAGTTCCTCAACGACCTTTCAAGCTCACAAGTTCACTAGTTCTCTTCGGGGTGAGTGAATTTATGTGACTCTATGGGCGGACAACTTTTAAATTGCGCACAAGAATCCAAGAATTAACTACGAAAGTGGAAATTCTATGTTTTAGCACGAAATCCTACAAGCTCAAAAAGTAGTAATTAGCTTAAGTAGAAAATTACCCAAGAATTACTAATTAGAAGTAGTGCAATCAATGAAATAAGGAAATTCTAGAGGCTTTCCCACTCTAACTTGGAGAGGGCCAAATTTTCCCACTCCTTCCCTTAGGATTGCCGCCTCCCTACTCCTAAACCCAAAGGAAAACAATTCCTTGAAACTTCTCCATTTTGGACTGGGAGTTGTTTCCCTCTTAAACGAGGCTTAGGGTTTCTTATCCTTCTCCTATGTGAATCAATTTAAGAACACAAGTTGATGTCCAAGAACTTCAAGAATTCAATGCAAACATGTCAAGAACGATCAAACTTCAAGAATCCCCAAGATTAAACATGAATTAATTCAAGAACAACAAGTTGATGTCCAAGAACTTGAAGAATTCAATGCAAACATGTCAAGAACGGTCAAACTTCAAGAATCCCCCAGATTAAACGTGAATTAATTCAAGAACAACAAGTTGATGTCCAAGAACTCAAGAATTCAACCAAGAACAATGGACAAATCATCTAACAATTCGATTCACTTCAAGATTTCAACCTAGGGTTTCAAGAACGACTTTTAACAATCAAGATTTGAAGATTTCAACACACGAATGAAAAATGTTTGATTTTAATCATAATTGAAAAAGTCAACTTGGGTCCACGTTGTCAAAATCAAATATTCAGAACAAACTCCTAATTACCCATTCATCCCCGAGTCTGGATATGTGAATTATTTCGAAATTCGACCTTAATTTGAGGTTTATATCTCAATTTTACAAAATCCCTAAATTATACCCAAAACCACCAATTTTTAATTTGAAATTCATAGATTTGATGTGAAAGTTCATGAAAAAATAATTGAAAACAAGTTAAAGATGCTTACCAAAGAATTTGGAAAGAAAATCCTCTTTAAAAATAATCTCTATGGAGTTTAGGGTTGAAAAATGGTGGAAAATGAGCTATGTCTTGAAATTCTCTATGTTAACCCAGTTGCAGATATCGCAAAAGCGATCCATTGTTTGCAAAAGAAAAATATTTCTGCACTTGCTAATATATCAAAAGCGATGAAGATATCGCAATTGCGATGACTGGGCAGTCCGCAACTGCGGACAATACTTTGCAAATGCGAGGATGCCCCTTATTCCTCACAGTCGCAGATGCGACATCATACTCGCAAAAGCGCAACCTCCACAATCACAATTGCGAGCAGAGCTTCGCAAAAGTGAAGCTGACCAGCCCCCTCCAGCATCACAAATGCGAGCCTGACCTTGCATTTGCAAACAAGTTCTTGCAAATGCGAGAGCTGCAAACCTTCAAAACTAGCAATCCTGTTAAGTCAAAAATATGTCCACAAAGTGTCCAAAACTCATCCGAGCCTCTCGGGCTTCAATCTAAATATTCACACAAGTGCAATAGTATCATACTAAATTGCTATCTATCTCAAATAATCAAAATAACATCGAAAATCACGAATCAATCATCAAAACTTAAGATTTTCAGGTTTAAAACTCATCTTTCCAACTTTTCACATAATGCGCCGAAATGCGCTTGGGTCACCTGGGACCGCAACCAAACATGCGTACAAGTCCAAAAATATCAATATGCATACAAGTCCAAAAACATCATAAGAGCCTATCAGAATTGCCAAAATACCGATCCGAGGTTGTTTACAAAAAACGATGACCGTGGTCAACACTTACCTTATTTTACGTCAAAAATTCACATTGTCTTTAAAAATTCACATTTATATTTTTCGAAAATCAACAAGGACTGCACACGCAAGTCATAAATCATTAAATAGAGCTACGAAAAGCCTCGGAAGACATAAAAGAAAGCTAGTGCTTAAAACGGCCGGTCGGATCATTACATTATCCCCTACTTAGACATACGTTCGTCCTCGAACGTGCCAAGAATCGTTACAAAGCCGTCAACTAGCTGAATGAACTCATCATACCCATACCCATGAGTGATCCCATGCTACCTCGATTTGTCCATGAACACGATCCCGACTGAAGATTCTTCCTTCAACCTTAGCCCACAGGGCGTGGAACCAAATTCCAACATCCGGAAACCCCTATAAGATCTGATCCTTGTATGTTCACACAATATCAATCTCAATAAGCTGCATCAAGCCATCAATACACTGTCAAGGTCAAACCATATGATGTGCCACATGATTCACGCACTCGCAACAGTAACTCCCGACCACAATAACTGCTCATTACCAAACGCGATACCGGTAATATACTTCATACCAAATGAAATCTTGTTCCAAAACCTCACAATGCTGCAGTAATAAAAGAAACATGTAGAAACTCGAAACCACCCATGAAATAAACAAGCCGAGGAACTCTCTCATCTGACAAGGACCATTGCCAAATTCTGAGCGGAAATATGGTATAATTATTCTAGACATTTATTGTCCCAATACAATAGTGCAAATCCCAGGTTCACATCAAAAGCCACATAGAACCTCACACAATGGGCTCGTACACCAAATAAGAATTAACTCAGATATATCAAAAAATGAAAAGAAAACAAGGTACGAGGGCTATCCAACAAGTACAACTGAGATAACAACAAAAGCAAAATTTCATTTACTCATCCCACAAAGGGAAAACAAAACACACAAAACAAAATACAAGGAAGGTTATCCCACATAACTCCGTTGCAGCGCGCAGCCCAATCCAAAATATATCAATCCACATAGGGATACCTATCGAGCCATAATGCTCGTGGTCACTAAGCACATGGGCGTCAACATCAAGCACGATAAATTGCTAAAATATAACTGTGTGGAGATGAATAGATGTAATACAATAAGGAAAGAGGCAGGCACAACTAAGGTGCGATAAGCAAATCAACATCACGAGATCCGTCTTGCCCATATATCGCCACAAGACCTAAACAAGACTACGACATGCATGAAAATAATGAATTAGCCTCACAACTCGTCATAGCATAAGAGAGAAACATGCAACATAGTCTAGGGCACGAATAACATCTATTTTGCCTGATGACATACCTACTGTAGCATTTGCATAAGAGTAAGCAAACACGATCTGATATAGAACACACACTCTCATTAGACCTACAAATATCCCCCAAACCAAATTCTGATCATTCCCAATCAGGTAACTAACCTTCCAAAAGCCTATAGCAACCTATCCATAACACATACCATCAACTATCCAATTCCTAACATTTCTTCACAGTCTGCAACCGCAGAATATCCATATCTGATTCCCACTCCACTACCCAAATGACTGATGCATCATTCATACACAATTATCTTATAACAAATACTCATATAGATCTTCTTTGCCACGTAGCAAGACCTGAACCTCACCAGCCCAAAACAAGGCGATCACCGTTACACTTGTCAAGCATCCGCAAGTCAAAACACAATGAGCCTCCTAAAATACACACTCTTCTCAGGCGATATCAAATAGTGTCATAATCCTCTTAAGAAACTAAAATCGTCCATGCCATTGAGAACTCATGACCTTCGTTTCAAAACTAAAGTGCACCTTGTACTCGCAACTTTCAATCTTGATGCAAGCCAGCCTGATCAAGCTACGTTCGTTCCTTCGAGACCATTTACAAGGAGTCAAGCTTAGGAGCTTCATGATATCCACTAAATGGTGATGAAGAGCCATGATTGCACAATGATGGAAGAAGCGGGCAGCATGTTCGATAAGACAAGAACGGCGTTGACTAGCCTTGGTGAAG
This sequence comes from Nicotiana obtusifolia, assembly GCA_002018475.1. NCBI lineage: Eukaryota > Viridiplantae > Streptophyta > Magnoliopsida > Solanales > Solanaceae > Nicotiana > Nicotiana obtusifolia. Next base: position 42,933 of record MCJB01048117.1, read on the forward strand.
GAGGCCGTGCACTAGTTGAGGCCGAGAACTCAATGAACGCCTCAACTAGCTCTTATTTTGATGCAGGCCAGCCTGATCAAGCTATGTTCATGCCATGGAAGAAGCTACGTTCGTTCAGGCCTTGGAAGAAGCTACGTTCCTTCATGCATTGGAAGAAGTTATGTTCATGCCATGATTGCTCAATGATCGAAGAAGTGGGCAGCATGTTGGATAAGACAAGAAAAGGCATTAGTTAGCCTTGGAGAAGGAGGGCAGTGCGGCCGTGCACTAGTTAAGGCCGAGAACACAATGAACGCCTCAACTAGCTCTTATTAGTTATTTTGCGTAGTTAATCTTGAGTAAGACAATGGCACTTATTTGGCCCTGCGTGGTCACTTGACACTTAGCCAAATTATTGGCCTTTTTACTAGTTATTCTTTTCCTAGTTGATTTAGGCTAACTAGTTATTCATTTCCTAGTTTATTTAGGTAAAGGATCATTCTATATAATCATAAAGACAACATTATTTTCAGGACCTTACATTATTAATCAATAGACAGAAAACGGGGACCTCTTTAGGTTCTCCAAAACTCTCTGTGCGTGAACTTGTCCAATTTTTTGTGTTATTCCAAATTGAACTTGTTCCTTTGCTTGATCAAACAATTTGCAGGACCATCATTGTCTTAGGGTTGTTTGTATAGTATAGGTTCTCCTTGACTTCATCAAGAAGGTAAGTAGACTAGTTCCTACTCATTATCTTGATAGATCATTGAGCGTCTTGCTTTTATCCTTGTTTTCTTGTTTTTGAATTCCTTATTGCATTAGTTGGTATCATAGCTTGAAAAGGGTTTTTTCTTACAATCCCAATCCTGTTCTTCATGCCTTAGTTTTAGGTTCTTTCTTTAATTTGGTTTTTAATTATAAAATAAAAAAAGAAGAAAAATGTGACAGAAAAGAAAAGAAGAAAAAAATCAAGAATTGTTGTTGATTGAAGTTACTAAAACATATAAGGTTGAAATCTTGATGTCTTGATTGTTAGAAATCGTTCTTGAAACCAATCTTGACGTATTGGATTTTTGAAGTTCTTGGACGCCAATTTATAGTTCTTGAAGAAATTCACGTTAATCTTGAAGGGGTTCTTGAAGATTCGACCATTCTTAACAAGTTGCATTGAATTCTTGAAGTTCTTGAACATCAACTTGTTATTCTTGAATTTCTTGTTAAAAATGTGTAAGAGGCTGGGAGAAGGAGAAGAAGTAAGAAACCCTAAGCCTAGTCCAAGAGGGAAACAACTCCCAATCTAAAAGGGAGAAGTTTCAAGAAATTATTTTCTATTGGGACAAGAAGAAGAGGGGTGATTTCCATTTGGACAAAGGAGAGAGGGCCGAAAGTTAAGAGGGAAGGAGAGAGATTTAGTCCTCTCCAAACTAGAGTGGGAAAGTCTTTAAATTTTCCTTATTTCTTGAATTTCCTTGCTTCTTTGATTACACTACTTCTATTAGTAATTCTTAGGTAATTTTCTACTTAAATTAATTACTAATTTTTGGATCTTGTAGGATCTCGTGCTAAGACGCAGAATTTCCACCTTCACAGTTAATTCTTGGCTTCTTCTGCTTACTTTAAAAAGTTGTCTGCCTATAGCCACTTAAATTCACTAACCCTAAGAGAACTAGTGAACTTGTGAACTTGAATGGTCGTTAAGGAACTTGATCAGTTAGAGGAAGCCACTTTGAGGAGAATTTTGAAAGATCCGACCCGAAATATAGAGTGAACCCGAGAGTCCTCCAAAAGTGAGAGGAATTTTACTAACGTTAATTCTCTAGTCTTGTTTCTTTTGCTGGTACATGGCTACATAAGGAGACAAGGTTGTAACTAACATTACATTAGCCGAGCTCTTAGTTTAAGTAAGGGCAATTAGCACCCGAATGTAGAATTTTGAAAAATCTGCTAGTAATCAGAAACATGCCGGAGAAGAAACTAGTGACCGTCAGACCCGAGTAGTTTGCGGAAGTGGCTCACCAAAACGAGTTGAGGCATAGAGGTGCTCAAAATGTAAGGACCTTAGGAGTTACCCGGGGTATTATACCACCATTAATGTCTGCCCGGAGAAATGTGGCACCCGACGTGGAAATGAGGGCAACCCGTGAGAATGATCAACCCGAGTTTGAGGAGTTTTATGATGATAATGTAAGGCACCGGGACCCGAGGGTGAGGCAACCAAATGGGGGCTAAGACTACATAGGAAGACGTGGTTTTGACCGTGGTCCGAGAGGGTGACTTAGAGGATTTAGTGGAAGGAATTTAGACCCTGAGTTTGATGAATATGCTGAACATTGTGAGGGCTTCCAACCAATCCGTCGAGGCCGAGAAAATTGCCGCGATAATGGCTTGAACAGTGTCAAGGTTACTATCCCTACATTCAAAGGAACTAGTGAACCTGACCGATTTTTAGAATAGACGTCAAGTTGAGCAAAAATTAGAAAGTAATGATATGACTAAGGAAAAGAAGGCTACATATGCCATCGCGTCTTTTGAGTCCTTTGCTTCTACTTGGGTGGAGGCTGAGAAAAGATCCCGAGCTAGACATAACAAGCCTGCACGCATAACATGGGGGGAATTGAAGCAAATAATGACCCGTAGGTATGTCAACCCAAGGCATAAACAAGAGTAATTACGAAGGTTATATGATTTGAAATAAGGGTTGAAGTCAGTGGAAGAATATTATGATGACTTTGAGAAGATCTGCCTATCACTTTACATAGAAGACGAAGAAGAGGATGAGGCTATTATACGGTTCAAGAATGGGTTGAATCGTGACATATCCAATCAGTTGAGGCTACACGTATTTGTTACTCTTCAAGATATACTCCTAGCTGCCGTTGAAGATGAAAAGATGATTAAAGAAGACAAGGAAGCTCGCCATAGAGGAAGTTCTGATTCTACTTCCATGCGTCGAAACAAGGAGCGGAGAACGCCGAGCACCGGTGGAGCAAGTGTGGGCTGCGAGGTGAAAGGGCCAGCTGAAAAGGTGACGCCTAAAACTAATCCTAAGGGGTCCGGAGGTAATTCTAAAACTCAACTTAATTCTCCTAGTGCATCTTCCTTTCAATGTCATAAATGTAAAAGCTATGGGTATTTTTGTAAGGACTGTCCAATGCGAAAGACCATGCTTATTCTTGATGATAGTATTGTTTGTGAGGTAGAGAGTGATTAGGAGATTGGGGGAGATGAGGGGGCTGATTGGGTTGAGTGTGACAAAGAGGTAGTGGAAGCTGAGGGAGTGAATATTTTCTTAGTGGTGCGTAGGAACTTGAGTACCATGAGTGTAAAGGAGGAAGGAGATGCGCAGCTTGAGAACTTGTTTCATGCTAGATGCAGGGTGAAGGGAAAGGTGTGCTCGATGATAATTGATTCGGGTAGTTGCACTAATGTAGTGAGTCAAACGCTGGTGACTCAACTTAACCTACCCACGTTAAAACATCCCCATCCCTATAGGTTGCTGTGGTTGAGTGAGTGTGGTGAGTTAAAGGTAGTAAAGAAAGCGCTTATTAAGTTTAAGGTGGGAGCTTATCAAGATGAGCTCATGTGTGATGTAGTGCCTATTCAGGCTTGCCATTTATTATTGGGCAAGCCTTGGCAATTTGATAGGTGTGTCGTTCATGATGGCAAGGCCAACACTTATATGGCCAAGCTAGAGGGCAAGAGTTATACACTCAAGCCCTTAACACCTAAACAAGTAACTTATGATTACAAGCGCATGCAAGAGCTGAAAGAGGCGGCTAAAGCTAAGTCTCCTATGGGGACAAATCCTGAGGCCGTAGACACTGCAAAGACATCAGCCCTGCTAGGTAATATTTGTGCCATGATGCAACCAGGTGAGTATTTACGAGGTAATGATAGTTCTAAACTGTTAGTTTGCCTAGTTCATAAGGGTGTTTACTTAAGTTCTAATGATGAAGTTTCTACTAACATTCACCCCTTGCCTAGTGTTGTTGATGATGAATCTTGCAGGAATATGTGGACATGTTTCCCGAGGAGATGCCGAGTGGACTTCCTCCGTTGAGGGGGATAGAACACCAAATAGACTTTTTTCCAGGGTCACAAATCCCTAACAAACCAGCCAACCGAAGCAACCTGCAAGATACCGAAGAGTTGCAACGGTAAGTGGACGAGCTGTTAGCAAAGGAGCTAGTTCGTGAGAGTTTGAGCTCGTGTGTCGTGCCCGTGATCTTGGTTCCAAAGAAATATGGCACATGGAGAATGTGTGTTGATTGCCGTGTAGTCAACAAAATAACGGTAAAGTATCGTCATCCCATCCCTAGATTAGATGACATGCTAGATGAGTTAAGTGGTTCAAGTGTGTTTTCTAAAATTGATCTTAGGTACGGTTACCACCAAATCCGTATGTAATCGGGTGATGAGTGGAAGGCTGCGTTCAAGACCAAGTTTGGTCTGTACGAATGGTTAGTGATGCCTTTTGGTCTCTCCAATGCACCTCGTACGTTTATGCGACTAATGAACCATGTACTTAATCCGTTCATTAATAAGTTTGTGGTCGTCTATTTTGATGATATACTGATTTATAGCCGAAGTTTAGATGACCATGTTGATCACTTAAGGCAAGTATTCGATGTATTGAGGGCTGAAAAGCTCTATGTTAATATAAGAAGTGTGCCTTTTGTGTGGAGAGAGTTATTTTTCTAGGGTTTGTAGTAAGTTCTAATGTTGTTGAGGTAGATGAATCTATGGTTGAGGCTATTAGAGATTGGCCTACTCCTACTACTGTTTCGCATGTTAGGAGTTTTCATGGTCTAGCTAGTTTCTACAGATGTTTTGTTAGGGACTTTAGCACCATAGCAGCACCACTCATTGAGTTGGTGAAGAAAGACCAACCCTTTGTGTAGGGAGCCTCAAGAGAAGGCTTTCCAAGAGCTAAAACTTAGGCTTAGTTCTGCCCCATTACTACAATTGCCTGATTTTAGTAAGGCATTTGAAATTGAGTGTGACGCCTCAGGGGTGGGAATTGGAGGTGTTCTCATGCAAGATGGGAAGCCTATTGCCTATTTCAGTGAGAAGTTGAAGGTGGCTTCCTTGAATTACTCTACGTATGACAAGGCGTTGTATGCCCTCGTGAGAGCTCTAGCTCATTGCAGCACTGTCTATGGCCTAAGAGTTCTAATTAGGAGTGATCATGAGTCACTCAAACATCTTAGGGGCCAAGAGAAGCTGAACAAAAAGCATGCCAATTGTGTTAAGTTCATTGAGAGTTTCCCTTACGTAATTCATTACAAGAAGGGAAAGGAGAATTTAGTGGCTGATGCGCTTTCTAGGAAGTTTTCTTTGGCTACGACATTTGCATCTAGGCTGATGGGTTTTGAGAGTATTAAGTCTATGTATATGCATGACCCTACGCTTAAGAGTGTGTGTGACGCCATAGCTAGTGGGCAGCGAGTAGAGAAATATCAATGGCATGATGGGTACCTTTTTAAGAAGGGGAGAGTTTGAATACCCGAGTCTTCATGGCGCGAGTTGTTGGTGCGGAGGCACATTGTGGGGGCTTGATGGGTCACTTTGGGGTAGATAAGACCTTGGCTATATTAGGGGAGCAGTTTCATTGGCCTAAGATGAGGCGTGATGTTGAGCATGTTTGTGGAGCTTGTTTAGACTGCAAACGGGCTAAGTCTAGGTCTAGTAATCATGATTTGTACACTCTCTTACCCGTCCCTACTAGTCCTTGGGTAGATGTTTATATGGTCGTGATGGGGCTGCCTCGTTCTAGGGGTGGTCATGATAGTATTTATGTGGTTATTGATAGGTTCTCTAAGATGGCTCATTTCATTCCTTGTAAAAAATGTGATGATGCACAACATGTTGCTTCCTTGTTTATTGCTAATGTGTTAAAGCTGCATGGTGTGCTTCGTACTATAGTTAGTGATAGGTAGCAAAAATTTTGAGTCACTTTTGGAAGTGCTTGTGGGGTGTTCTTGGCACCAAAGTGTTGTTTACTTATATATTACCTTAATCTTTAGTATCATGACATCACAAACTTTATCACTTATAGACTATCTTACCTGTCTCAAAGAATAATGTAGACCAAAATATTAGAGTCAAACACTCTCATTGTTGGTGTGCACTATTTTTGAAATAATACATAAATATTTTTTAAACTACAAACAGGGAAACTATATTTACAACATTTTTTAGTTAAAACAAAGATATTTGGAAAACATATACGAAAGAAAAATTTAATGTTCCAAATAGTAATAAAGACAAATAAATTGGGACATGGTTAGAGTAATAATATGTTTTTAATATCATTTTTGGCCAACAAGGTTGGGCTAATCCATGTTTATTAGATTTAGAGTAAAGTTGTTAATTAATCATCACAAACTAATAAAGCATATGCGTTTAAAAAAGTTCTCATAAGTTTATAAAAAGAATATCCTGATTAAACTAAATTGAATATCCAAAGAAGAATATCAGTAATGCACTTTGTATTGGGTCGGATACATTTGTATGGAATCGGGTCGGTTACGTCCAAGTGCAAGCGGGTCGAATATAACCTAGGGAAGTCAGAACGGAGATAGTATGCGGCCGAACTTTTCCGGTCCGAGATCAAGAGGTCGGGTACGATAGCCGGGACAAGACAGACCGGTATAACTGATCGAGGAATACTAAGAGCTTAAGGACCGGTCTCGAACCGCATATCTCGCCACTCACTGGATATTTCGCCAGGAGTAATTATCTCAACCATCATAGCCGTTATGCCACGATTTAAGGAAATTCTATCCCATATTTTGGGGGATTTATCTTGTAATTAGTTATTTACCACATTTAGAACTCTTATTTTGGCCTATAAGAGGCATATTTCGTTAACCATTGTGGGCATCAAATTCTCTCAACTTAAATTATTATTTCTCTAGTTGTTTGATACAACCTTCACTATCCATATGAAGATTCTGTCATTTTCATTATCTTTCTTCTTATCATAATATTTCAATTGCTTTCACCATATTGCTATTCAGTATCAAATTAGTTTACGGATCCTTAACACTACGAACAAATTCAATTGTTATCCGGTTTAAGGGGTAAACAGTTTGGCGCCCACCGTTGGGCCAAGGATATTAG